>OU026145.1:89840671-89948243 GCA_907269125.1 Eristalis pertinax
TGAGCTTAATGGTAAGCCCCATTTGGAAATTGTATTTCCTAATCGCGTCATCCTTCGGAATGGTCAGGAGTGGTAGCTTTTTGACTAGTTCACCGAATTGTCTCGATGTAATTCACCTGTCTTTTCCTATGCCTTCTTTTACCACGCTCATGATTGTATTATTTGCACATTCAGCGACCACCAGATGCAATGGAGTCAGCTCCAGGGCTCCATGGCGGCCGTTGGGCAAGTTCACATTAACATGAACTTTGTTGAGTGTCTCTCTTGCGCTGATCAGGCTGGTTCTTTTGGACCATGCTAATTGACCGTATGTGATTGCTAGAGCTATGTACATCCATCTTAGGATGTTTGGAGCAGTCCGCAGGATTTGCCGGCTAAGCTCCTACAAATCATTAAACCACGCGTCGCCTTCCTGGTGATCTTTTCTATGTGTCTTTTCCAAATGAGTTTGCTGTCTATGATGACTCCTAGATATTTTACCTCTTTTACTGGAGCCAGTATTGTGCCTGACAGACTAATTTGTTTTAGTCATTCCAGTTTGTGTTTTCTTGTAAAAGGTACTATAGTGGTTTTTGCCAGCTTCAGATTTAGCCCACCTAACAGACACCACCCTTTAGTAATTTTGGTCTCCTCCACCTGCTTCTAGCTATAATTACTTTATCATCAACATATGCTTGACATTTGATGCCGTGTTTTGTTACTACTTGCAGAAATTCGTCTAGAACTAGAATCCACATTAGGGGAGATAAAACTCCTCCTTGAGAACATCCTTTTGACTTTTATTATACCTGCCAATGTATGCGTCTCAGCTGTTCTCGTGCTCAGAAGTTCATACATCCATTTCGATACTGTTCGGTTTACTTCCCTCTTGTCCAGAACTTTAAAAATCGCATCATGTGATGTGTTGTCAAATGCTCCTTCAATATCCAAGAAAGCACATATAACTATTTCTTTCGTTTCAATGGCGCTTTCGATAGTTTCTGTCAGTTGGTATAGCGCAGTCTCTGTGGATCTGCCTGCTCTGTACGCACGTTGACAGTGATGCAGAAGCGATATAGTTAGTACTTCCTCTCTTATGTAGTTGTCTACAACTTTCTCCATAATTTTCAGCAGAAATGATGTAAGGCTGATCGGTCTGTAAGACTTAGGTAGGCTTTCTTCCTCATCTTTGAAATAAAAACTACCTTGCCCTTCTCGACTGGTTTGGTGTATATCCCAGCTCAAGACAACTTCTAGTTATTACTGTGAACGCAGTTTGCTTTTACCTTTTTGGAATTGGACTGGTATAATTTCATCAACCATTCAAGATTTGATTGGCTGAAATGAGCCTATTACCCATTCTAGGCGTCCTTTGGAGAATATCCCTTTCGCAACTCTCCAGTTTATATCTCTAGTTCATAATTGATTCCAGACCCGTCAGTATTTTGTTGACTACACGGAAAGTGATTTTTTAGCAGATGTCTTGCCCTCTGTAACTCATTTCCAGTGCAGCTACCATCACGTTATTTTACAGACATTTGAAACTCCCCTGATTGTAAGAGCGCTTTGTTATTGTCACGCAGAAACTTCTGAAGCTTTCTCTCTTAGCTTGCCTTATTTTAATATAATAGGTGGTGAGTACAATTTTGTAGCTTTCCCAGTCTCCCGTTCGTTTAGTCACATTAAACAGCTTACTTGTTTTGACCCACAGATTGGATAATTTATTGCCATGGGACTCTCTTTTAATTAAAGTCCCTGCTTTTTGGATAAATTGTTTAAAACGCTGTTGTGATAGCTTTTGTCGTGCTCTCTACAACATGTTCTAACTCTTGAAAGTAGGCCGGAGCTCTTCTGGTATCAGTGTGCTCCAGTTTGGTGTCTGGCTGCGATTCATAGATATCCCAGTTTGTTTTCCTCGGATTTCTTGTAGTTTTACCTGCTAATCTGGAGTTGTCCTAGTCGAAACTTATTATTCTGTGGACAGACATAGATGGATACTTCCCAGTTTTTGACTAGGTCATTAAGATATTGACCCTCGTAACAAAAGTGGGATCGTTCCCGACATTGAAAATAGCAAGTGACGAACTTAAAATTAATTTGTTTGTGTCGGTGCTCCACCAGTCGTTGTATAGATATTGGTACCGCCGGCTCATCTCCCGCACAAAATGTATCCCGCGGCAAGGATCCACCATCTGCCATAATAATTTTTATTTGAATGGGCACAAGGTCCCTTGTAGCATACTCTATAAGAAGAACATAATTAATGTGTTCAATGTTTACACCCCGTCTCATTGTCTTTTATGTTTCGAAGCATAGTACAAACTATGGGCAAAATGATCCAGTAACTAACGCTTGCATAAAGTTCAACTTCATTGCTAATGTTATAGATTTTAATATGAGTAGAGAAATTTGTAAAAATAGAATTTTAAATTTTTTGTGTACCAATTTAGTCTAATTAAATCAGAATTGTATGTTATTTAATGCTTTATTATACAATACATTATTGTTATTATGCAATGATATTATTATCAGTAGTCTTAAAAAGCTTGTACTTGGAAGACGGAAGAGAAATAAATAAATATTATAATTAATAAGGATGCTCTTGAGTTGGTCACCCTGGTATTCCAAATTACCTTTCCGCTTTAAAGATGGCTGGGGGGAGCATTGACCTTTGCTCATTCGAGGCTGATGCTCATCTTCCTTCCACAAGGAGTAGACTGGAATTTGACCTTATGCTTCCATCCATGGGCCATTTCAATAACCAAGGTTTCCTCTAGGCTGTTCCGGTTTTCAGTACAGAGCATCTCTCTTGGATATTCACAAGAAAGAATTGCTACCCCCTCGGTCACAGTCAACCCAGTTGACTTTCTGCTAGCGTCCGCAGCTATTGCAACATAGCTTCTTTTGAAGGTCCCGCCATTGACCTGTTCTACTTCTGAGACACAATTAGTTTATGCACGGGTAAAAAAAATGAAGCTACTACTCCTTTTTTTCGAGGTGGAAGGTTTCGAACTAGCCCGAGCTTTATTCTCTTCTGCCTTTTTAATTGCTTCCTCAAGCACTAGGCCCTTCTAAAGGTAGCGAAGATACCACGTCACTCCAGCACCACTGCGCCACCTCTTGAGTGGATCATCCAATCTACTGGATTGTACCGGAGTGGGCGTCGGTGGACAATTGCGCCTCATTCTCATTGCCACGGCTTTAGAGGATTGAGGGGCGCAGAATTCTTAATTCTCACTTCTCTTCTCTCCTTTGCTACCTCGGCTAGAGGTAGGGAGGCTAGAGCCTTAATCCCGCTTGTCCCGACGGCAGTTTGCGTGCCGTTCCCTATCGGTTTGTCCAGGGGTCTCGCAGCTTTCCGGCTGGTGCTGGGTTGCACCATCCCTCCGGTACCCCTGCTGGCCGCTTCAGGCTTAGAACTTTTTGAGTTTCAGTCGAGCCCCTGCTCAACACGTCTCGAAGGTACATCTGAGGTTACGAGGTTTGTTTTTTGTTTTTGTTCTCTGGTTTAATCTTGATTCCCACGTGTAGCTAAGGAAATTACAGGCCGCCACGCCAAAGCCTTGCATTAGAACACAGCATAGTATTGCTCCCGGCTGCGAACTTTATCCAATGGGTACGCCACGCAAAGGTGTCCATCATCCAGAGGCTCCTAGGTACATACAGCAATGGAGACCTCACTGTAGTAACATGCTAACAGGAAAAATCTATTTTGCTCCTATCGTCCTCGTACTTACCATACGAAGAGGAGAACCCGCTACCAGACGCAGTTCCAACACTTGTGCAGGCGAAGTGACGCGAACTGTTTCTATTGATAGGCTGCGACGCTGATGACCACCACTCTCAACGGGGAAGCAGCAACATCAATAAAAGAAGTAAGTCCATTTTCTATTTTATAGTTTCCACTAACCTTAATATATGTAAAAAAGGTACATAATATACCAATGTTTCGTAACAGCATTAGGGAAGAGGTGATTGACCTTACTATACTAAGCGAGTCAAACTCCATTCGAATAAAGAATTGGCGAGTGTCCACAAGTTGTTCGTTTTCGGACCACAGCCGAATATTCTTCAACGTAGAAATCAAAAAAGAAAAACCAAATCCTTTCAGAAACTCTCGGAAGACAGACTGGAATCTTTTCTCAAATCTTTTTGCCAACAGGTTGTTACTGCCACAAGCCACCACCAACTCCGATCCAACATACATTGAGAATTCAGCCTTGTGAAAATTCTGAAAGCGGCTTTCAAAAAAATCCTGGCCATTGTAACGTGCTCGTAAGATAATCTTGGACAGACTCCAGTCAGGAATCTCTAGAACTGCTGACTGAAACCTCACTCCCAGGTTGTAAAATTCTTGAAACCACAGTCCCCCCGGGACGACAGTTCCCATGGTTCAAACAACTGAAAAATGAATAGAAGAAATTTTCACAGAGGACAAGGTTGGGTTAGGGTAGGTTTTAGCCTCAGAGCCCATTGTGAATCCCTTCATTTCTGAGGTACATATTCCATTAACATATCCTGTCGCTTGATGGGGTAAAACACCCCGTGCTCTTTACGAAGAACAAGGCTAGGCGTCCACTCTGGTGAGCTGGGTAGTAGCACAAATGTTGGATCCTCTCGGTCTCTTCTTCGTCGCCGCAGATCCGGCAGAAGTCTTGGATTCCGCTATCCAATTATGGAGCATTACTCTGAAGGGGCAGTGCCCTGTGATCACTCTGGCGAGCTCATGGCTCGAGTTACTGTCCAACGCCAGAAGCTTCTTCGTCTTGCCGTTGTTAAGCTACGTTCGCCACTTTGATCTTGTCGTGTCACAGTCATTTCTTGTGAGCATGGATGACTTAGCTTTATTTTGTATTATGCAATGATCGGTGGTCGGTGGTTGCAGTGATGTGTCCGCTTCGCTAATGTCCATTTTAGACCCTTGTCTGGTAACTTCGTCTGCTCTCTCGTTCCCTGCTGCTGAGCTGTGGCCTGACACCCAGCAGAGTTTTACACTGTGGTGGCTGAAGGTAGTGAGTCGCGGCAGTTCAAAACAGCCTTCGATGCATGTCTCTTCCCCAGGTCATCTAATATTTTGATTATTTCCGCATGTCCATAGTTGGCTTGTTTCCACAGAGAGGATTCCCTTAGTCTGAGCGCGCTTTTTGTGGTGCAGTCTTTTATGAATAGGTCAAAAGGAAGGAGATGCAGTATCATGTCCAGACCTGTTTGCGGCGAGCTCCTTAGTGCGCCCGGTATACCGAGAACAGCTGAGCTTTGTACTTTGCTGATCATGTTCATTTAGCTTTTTATGTGGCTGGCGGCCCTCCAGACTAGGGCCCCATAGGTAATAATGGTTCTAATGATTGTGTGTACATCCAATGAATAATGAACGGTATCAAGCCTCATCTTTTGCCGAAGGTTTTTTGCAAACATAAAGGGCGTTTAATCATTTCTTCATCCTTTCCTCCACGTCCTTCTTCCAGAAGAGTTTGGAGTCAAGAATGATGTCTAGATAACTGGCCTTCGTTGTGAGTTGGAGTGGAGTTCCATTTAGGATCGGGGTGAAATATCGGGTTAGTGAACAATTTAGAGGAAGTGCCAAGTTCGGAAAGCTTTTTCTAGACAGGCCGTGAAGAGTATTTCTTGTCGTACTAGGAATCGAACCTAGACAAGTAGGACCAAGTGCGTAGGAGTCGACACACATACCCACAAATCCACATCCATATACTGACACTTCATATGGTACACTAAGTATTTATTGTGTACTCTTTTCATCGCATTGTAAATATTGTTAAAACAAACTTTTTGACTGTTCAGACTATAAGTTTTGGGGCATTATTTTTATTACTTATTACTTAGTTTTGAGTTAATAATCGCCTTTATTTTGTCTTATTACACTTGATTAAATTCTTCCACGGAAATATGGATCGACCACTTTTTTCGGCTTGATCTGCAACTTTTTGTAAACGGGAAGTGACAACACTGGTCGAACTCCTTATTTTGCTTGTCAATCAGCTTAAGTATGGACTCGTCCTTTTCGGGAGCCGGCGGAGGAATCCATATTGAAACCAATGTCCGAAGCGGTAGCATCGAGCGAGGGATGACCTCGAGTTTAGCGTTCTGCAAGATTTCATTTTGCAGTTGTCGATTGTCCGCTTTGAGAAGTCCAGGGACTTCTGGTTGGCACAATCGACGGCTTTTACGGCTTTCTGCCAGCCTGCGCCATCGAAACTGTTCTCACCGCTACTACCATCATGGGAAAGTATTGCGTTCATTTGTTTGGCCTCTACGCCTATTGCCTATTGTTGGATGTTATCCTCGCACGGGCCTCGAATTCAGAGTCTGTTTGCATGCCAACCTGTTATGAAGCCAAGGATTCATCGTCAGTAGCGGTATCAATCTGTAGATTTTTGGCTTCGATTGCGTACTGTATCTGTACCGAGTTAATGAAGACTATGTTTTTGTAGGTAACATTAATGTGCGTGGATTTGGAAATTGGATATACTGGGGGTTGGCAACTGTCTACAACAAGTGTATACTCCACCATGTTGAGACGTCGGTTGAAGTAATTTAATTGTTGCGGCACCTCGCCTACTTCGGATCGGAAATACTACACGTAAATGTTGAGTCACAGGTCAAGGTCATTATGTTGTTGCGCCTCCTCGCTTACATTGGATGCGAAACAACACCGGGGCCACCATGGATGATTTTGTCCATAAGGATTTGGTTGCTGATAGCCAATTAATCTATTGTGATTTTAATATTGTAGTTTATACAAATATTATTCTTTATTAATATATGCGTTTGAAATGCAGTAAATGATAACAAGAACACTTACATTTTGAGTACACATATGTAGTAGCCTTGAATACATAAGTTATCATCGGCACTTGTAATTGAGTGAACTGGATTCTGGTCATTCTAAAACGTTATATTGTATTTAATAGTCCATATACATACCAACATATTCCCCCCTTACTGGCAGTTTTATCCTATTAATGTCCCAGTATATTCTGGATTCAGAAAATATTACATCCTAAAACAATTTCCATTGTCAAATACGGCGCATCAAAGCTGCGTTTTCAAATATCTTAGCTAATGGAAGTTCGCAGATCAGATGCACGTAGAAACATTTTTTCTGGATCCGTCGCGGAAAGAATTATAATATTTGAAAACCGCCCGGAAGAACTAGTGAACACTTGTGAAAACCAACTTGTTGAGAAACAGGTCTTAAAGGTAAGAACACTTGTGAGTGATTTCAGAAAATGTTTGATTAGCTTTTATAATCGTCTGTGCATACATATGTATGCCTAAAGAGTATATTTATGCAGTATTTATTTTCCTCACGAATAATAAGATATTCACGGATAATACACAATCGTTTTCATTTAGAAATTGAGAGATTAATAGTAAGATATGTATGTTCCCATATCTCTGAAACACGAATTTTTGTGAACATTCGCGAAAAGCTGCATGACTTCTGCAGTGAAGTGCAACAATTTCTTTTACGTAACCTTGAATATAAGGCAAAATGGAACTGTTTTAACTGTTGAAAATTCTGCTTTCGTAAAACCAATTTTAACTATTTGCAGTGCAACTAACTACCAAGATAACAATATGAAAAGCTATGAGTATAGTCATCACTTCAATAATGTTTTGAAACAATTCGGTTGGTTTGACCCTAGATTCAAAAATTCATCTCTGTTAACTCTCACATGGACGACAATTTTTTCCAATTAATCAGTACCCAGATTAATACTATTCCAATTGTGTTTGAATGGGATTCCTATTTACAAAAACGAAATTCTTACTTCCTGTCTACTTCTTAATTGTTCTTTATGGTTTCACACTTAAAAGGAAATCCCCCTTTAGTATGAACGTTATTATTATTACTTTTTTTCAAAATGTGTGAAATATTTAGGCACTGACTAACGATAAAAAAGTATTTGGGTACAAAGTGTCCAAAATATGATATAATGAAAATGCTCATATTAGCCCTGGGTAATACAAAATGTGTTAGGGGTAAGCTTTTTTATTCCATTTTGTATGACAGCAAATGCAATTTTTTTTTCGTCGGAAGAAATGGTGTTGCTTCTCGTAGAAAATCAATAGAATAGAAATGTCAATCAAAAATCCTAATTTAAAGTGTTACATAACAGTTTTCGCAAAGTTAATAATACAAAAATTAATTACGAGTTAAGGCTGTTTTTGCCAAATCTATTCTTATTGAAGATTTCGTGATTTGGCGTTCGTTTCGACGTTATACCCTTTTTTCGAAGCCAGGAAACAGTGACGACTTTTCAAAAATATTTTATATGAAACATATTTTCTCTCGAGTTTTTCAATTATGTTAGTAACGTGAGTGTTGTCTGTAGAAATCAATTCACACGATGCAGCAAAATTCCAGTTGGGATTATTGGATTTGTGTGTAAAAAATGTGTTATTTCGCTCTTATACATATCAACAATGGCATGACTCATTGTGTAAATTTTTATAAGTTTTAATAGAATATTGTTAATTTTCCTTATAAAATTTCCAACATAAAATCTTCTATTTTATTTGAAAATTTAAAATTATCGATTTGGATCGAACCATCTGAATATATTTTGAATATAAAGGGTGGTTAAGTTTTAAGGGCCGATTTTGAATAAAACACAAATTATTTTGGAAATTACTGTCATTTCTTTTTATTATGATAATATTGGTATGGTTCAATTATGTATGGAACCGCGACCTCTGTGGCACACCACCATCCGATGGTCCAAATTTTCGATGACGCTGAAGCATAATTGAGGTTCTATGCCGTTAATGTGCCGAATTATCTCATCCTTTAGCTCTGGAATTAATGCTGGCTTATCGACGTACACCTTTTCTTTCAAATAACCCCAAAGAAAAAAATCCAACGGTGACAAATCACATGATCTTGGCGGCCAATATTTATTGACGAATCCACTGAGTTGAAAATGTGCCTCATCACATGCACGATATGCATTTTGATTTGAACGCCCATTTTCATAATAAGCCTGAATAACTTTAACGGCTTGCTCGATTGTGTATCTTTCCATGGTTCAAATTGAGTTAGTCTGAAATTGAGAAATGTCAAATGAAATGCAGAAAAAAACTTGACGTTTAGTTGCGGTTCACATTCAACATCGGCCCTTAACCCTTAAATTGTGAAGAGAATTTTTTGCTTATTGATTACTACATTACTTTTTATAAATGGCAAGATCTCAATAGAAATATTATGCAATTGTATTTCTTCATTTGTTAAGACATCATGAACAAGTACCTGGAGTCTAGTGAGTAAAATGCTATCCCTAATCTTCTCTATTTGTTTATTCATAGTAGCTATATCAACAAGAATCATTATAACGTATTTCATTTCATTATTATGGTTTTGATATGACGTTCTGTCGTTATTGTCCGTAAAAATGCCTTATATGTTCATTTGTTGTTTGTTTATATGGCTCTTTATTTTGTCCAGCAATGTTATAAGATCATTGTTGATGTTTAGTTGTTTATTCATTTCGCTTGTTATTTGTTTAGAGTTCTTGTCCAGATTATTTAGGTGTGCGTATATCCCTTCCGCGTCTCCGTTATCCATTACACCAGTCAAGAAGTTCAATGAATTGCCAAGAAAGTTAACTAAGCCTCTCTTTTGTCGTTTTCGGATGATTGTGTTTATATTCTCCCTAAGTTGATAAAGTTCCGTAATAATTTTAAATTTAAGTTTGCACTTAGTTCTAAGGCTTTTCTATTATTTTTTATTAGGTTGGTTATTTTAATGTATTCGTCCAAAGTTATTACATGAACGAATCTGACATATTCATTTACCAAACGTTTTTCTTCTAAGTTCTGTATTATATAACCGTTGGTGGCGTATGTTGAAGTTAGTTCCACTTCTTGAGCGGCGGACTGCGCAGTTAGGATAATTATTATGATTATCATTTCTTCTGCAGTAACTCTGAGAGAAAGAAAAACAAATAAAAATATTATTATGATTGATATCTGTTATAGATTGGAGCTTTAATCCAAACTGTTAGTTAAGTCGTAGTCACATAAAACTAG
This sequence comes from Eristalis pertinax, assembly GCA_907269125.1. Classification (NCBI taxonomy): domain Eukaryota; kingdom Metazoa; phylum Arthropoda; class Insecta; order Diptera; family Syrphidae; genus Eristalis; species Eristalis pertinax. The sequence goes on from OU026145.1 coordinate 89,850,701, forward strand.
ACTTGAGTAGAGTGTAAAATTCTATTCGTGTATCGATTGTCCGATTGAACAGTCCCCCAAGCAGACTCACTTGAGTCAAATCAAAGTCTTATGTTAACTGTTCGAAGTGACTCGAATCTTTATTGAATTTTTATTCTAGTTATATTGTACTAATTTGACATGAAAGACTTAAGACTAAATATGCTTATTCTACAAAATTACACAAAGTTCAAGCTAAAACCAATGCCAAAACAAAAATAACTGTTCAATTTGTATTTGCGCATACGATATGAGGATGAAATTCGATCATTCTTACTATGCTATTCACGCATCGAGGATGAACAAGCTGTGTTGGCAATAAACTTGCTTGCGATTTATGCTGAATGAGATAAAAATGATTTGTGCAGTTGAACAATATCTGTAATTCCGTTTTAATTGGTTTTTGTGATAGCCTGTATTTCGTTTAGTCGACTTATCTATGTGTAGTTGCCATCTCTTCGGAAATGAATTAGTTTAACTATGCTCCTATTTTTTACTTTTTTTTCGCATTGTGGATATGCGGAACTTCTATTTTTATTTAAGTAGTCTATTTTTCTGATGTTTCCTTCATGAAATTTATTTGAGAGTGCCTTGGCATCTCCTGCGGTTAGAGTTTTGTTTAAGAAATCTAAAGGTTTCACTCTTGTTGTTAAATGTTTAGCTCTATTATATATCGATACAGCTTTTAATATTTTTTCGCCCATATCTGATGCGTCTTTTGCTGCGTTCATTATTCTTAGGTGTTCGTTGAATGTTCCATGGAGCCGCTCGATGTCTGCATTGCAAGTTTTTAGAGATGCAGTAGTTCTATGAAAAGCGGTTTTATTATCTTTTAAGAATTGGCTGATTGGCGAATGAACTACTCAAGTATCCCCATCAGAAACTATTTTACTAAGAATTTAATCCTTTGTTGGATCGCGTTAAGGACTGATAACCAATTTCTATAGTCGATTAAATGTGCAGTTGCATATTTCGTGCAGTTGCATATTTATCAATTGTGGTTAGAAACATTACGTTTCGCTGTGGAAATCAGATATCCAAAGCATTGCAATGCCTTGCGGTGATTATAGTCAGATACCTGGGGATCTGGTTTAGGCGAAAAATAGAAAAGGACGTTCGAAAAATGTTCAGCCATACTTTCGTATTCGGATGGTATGATCATATTTACATCTTTTTGGGATGTTTTATGTAGGTCATGATCGAATGATTTGCCCGCAAAAGCTTCTTCTAAATACACGGAAATAATTGCGTTACGCATTTACTTACACATAATGTTGTTACAAATTCGCCCAAATGTATTATGCAAATATTGTTAGCAGTCAGTCAGTTGAAGTGTGTCAAACAATAAACATATAAGTACACAACAATGTCTTATTTTTTTCAATTCCTGACTCCCCCTCCTACAGTTTTCAGACGTTGGATAGTGTTCCGATTATTAGACTTTGCGTTGAATCGTGTACAAGCGGTCTTTTAACAAAAACTAGAATCTAAGTGGAAACGTTTTTGTTGAAGTATTGTGTACGTTTAACATGAAATTGTGCTGTAAGATTGAGGATATTTTTTAAATTCGACAAAGCTTATCATTCTGATAAATGTGCTCAGTAATCTTAAGCTCCCGATTAAAGGAACCGAATTGAAAATACGCGTTGAGGAGGCGGTAGCAGCATTTTCGAAAGAAGAACTTCAAGAAATCATAAGCAACAATTCTCAAACCAACGAATCGTCAATAGAAATAGACAAGCTATCCGAAGAGGTGAATGATCGAATGAAATATCGAAACTAAAGAATATTTGCAAAAAGAAGGCTTCTGACAGGTACGGCTAAATTGTTTTTAAGAACTATTAACCCTAAAGATTGGATGGAGCTAAATATGATTTTAATATATGAGTTCCAAAAAGTGTTCACAAAAAGCTATATTTATTTAGCCTTCGCAATCGAAGGAAACTGAGAGTAGAATCCATTCAACAGTATGTTTTGTTCATGCAGGAGTTAGCTTCTAATGGTAACATTGAAGAAGAAGATGTTATTAAATTTATTATAAAAGGCTTTTCTTATGCTGAAGTTAATAAAACCATTATTTATAGTGCGAGTAATATTGGTGAGCTAAAAATAGCGTTGAGAATATATGAGAAACAAAAAATCATTAGTCGAGAGAGTTTTCGGTATAGACTCGAAACGCCTACATCATCACATTCTGTTAGTCGTACCATGTCGTATGTTCAACTAAAGAAAAGAGAGGAGAACACCGTTCCATTGCATATTCGAGAGGCAACAACACCAATGAATCCCGTTAAGAAAACAATCACTCACAAAAAAAATCAAGATTCATTAACCAATAGTGATGATCGACCAACTGACGAATGCATGTAGCCTACACAAACCCGTTTTCCGATCTCCGATCCGATTTTGAAGTGAGGATAACATACCAGTTCATCAGTTACCACATGATCAGTTCAACAAACATTTTGACCTTGATTGACACCGGAAGCCATCAGAACAATTTGTACCACGGCATTTAAAACGAAGCAAATACCGAAATATCACAATTACTGTGGTGTGAATAGCAGCCGTTTGAATATTTTGGGAAGTATTAAAGCCAATGTTAAGTAAGTATCAAGATTATAACCCTGAATATATTGATTGTTGAAAATTATTCTATGGTTGAGTGTTGCAAAAACCTGTTCCGGAAAATGAAATAATCAAGACAAATCAAGATCAACCTGGCGACAATCATCATCCCTCAACTTCCACCTCTTCATTTACCGATGGTGATAAAGAAAACCATTTCATCAACCAAGTGTCCAACATTGACGTGAGTGATAAAAACAGTGAATTAAACACAAATATTAATCAGATGATATCTCTAGTTGTAATTTTAAGTATATGTAATTAGACCTGCATATTACCTTTCAAATAAAACCTTTTTTAAGAGGTGTATTGATTTCAAAATGAGAATTATTTTAACTAAAGAAACAATAAAAGTGTCATCGTAATAATAGTTCAGAAGAAAAACAAAGAGCTAAGGCTCTGTGTTGATCATAGAAAACTTAATATATTAACGTTGCGTGATAATTATTCGTTACCTCTAATAGAGGATCATCTTGATCGTCTCATGGATAAACAATACTTTACGACTGTGGAACAAAAATAGTTTCCTTCACGTAGCAGTTGCTGAGGATTTCATAAAATACACACCTTTTGTAACACCTCTGAGTCAGTTTGAGTACCTCAGAATGCATTTCGGCCTAAAAAATTATCCATCCGTATTTGACAGATACATGAAGCATATATTTGCAGTACTAATCGGCGCTCTGAACTCTCACGACGTTTCCTTTTTCTGTGCGGTACTATTTCAAAAAAAAAACAAAAACATTTCCTAAAGAAATCGGTACATTAGTTTTGAAGACAATCACTTGTCTTCGAATACTAAAAGTGCCAAAATGAATCCTGAAGTTGATAACACTAGTGCAAACCGCTTTGCACCTCTCGAAAATTTGTCCGATTCAGACAGTGATAATGATTGTGACATGATTAAATCTTGAGACATGAATCTGTGTCTTGCGAAAGTCCGGTAATGAAGTGCATTCTCTTTTCCGCGAAGCAAACATCTCCCACTATTGCATTAAGAAAATTTCCATTGGCATTAAAATCAGTTGCGAAACCACTGATAGCCACAATGCAATTTGTTCAGTGCTTAAATCGAAAAACTGGCAGTTTTTCTCTCCTGACTTTCCATCAGCAAGGTTACTCAAAGTCGTTTTGTACGGTCTAGATAAAATGCTCACCGAAACTCTTAAATATGAAATAGCATTACTAGGGCTAAAAGTGCAAACTGTAAAAATAATTAAAAAGAACTACGGTGCTTATAATGATGTGTTATATTTAATATTCTTAGAATGTGATTCTTCTAAATTAAATGTTCTGAAAAAAAATGTCCGTACAATATTTCGAACATAAGTTAAGTGGGACTTCGCTCGAAGGCAACGCACAAAATTACGCAATGCCGCAATTGTCAAATGTTTGGCCACGGCGAAAAAAATGCCATATTAAAACACTTTGCGGAATCTGCGCTGAAAATCACCACACAAATGAGTGCAAGTCAGCCAACATTAGATGTGCGAACTGTAGCAGAACACACAAGTCAAACGATCCAACATGTGAAAGCCGCAAATCATTTATAGACATAAGATCTCGACTGTCTAACAAAAACAACACTCAATTGTCTAGAGTCGGTTCACAAAAAAATTATCAGCAACACCAAACGTTCGCCTCAAACGTCAATGATTTTCCCGCTCTACCAGCAAAAATACCAATTCCACAGTCGTAGGATCCAAAGCTTCAAGTGAGCTTTTCACCATTGATGAAATCAACGCTCTGACCACTGAGATAATAACTTCAGTTGCTAATTGTACTTCGAAAGCTGAGCAATTTAATACTATTGCACAATTAGCTATTAAGTATTTGTATCAACAAGGTAAATAAGAATGAATGTTGGCCTTAACATTATTTGTTGGAATGCTAGAAGCATTCGCAATAAAATAGCGGAATTGTTTGCTTTTTTAAGCTCCCACAATATTGATGTTGGTCTTGTCACTGAAACATGTCTTGATCCAAATGTTAAAAAATTGTCAAATAGTGAATATAAGGTGTATCGTCTAGATCGTAAAAGAAGGGGAGATGGTGCTGCTGTTGTAGTACAAAGAACAATAATCCATAAAGTCCTTCCAATTGTTAAAACGAAATTAATTGAGAAATACCATTTAGAAATGGTCGTACATTAAAAATATTCTGTGTTTACTTCCCTGGACGGCGTACGATGCCACAAAAACGTCTAGATTTAAATCATGATTTGGATGAACTGCTAAAACTAAACAATATCTTTCTAATTAGTGGCGATCTAAATTGTAGACATAGGAACTTAAGATGCATAAGAGCAAATTCGTGGGGTAATATCCTTGATAACCTACATTCAAGCCACCCTTTCCACATTTTATATCCCCCTCACCCAACATATATCCCTGCAAACCAAAGAGCTAACCCATCAACTCTGGACTTTTTTCTTACAAATATGGAAGAACTTTTCACACAACCTACAGTAATAAATGATCTGAGCTCAAATCACCTGCCAGTCAAATGCAGTACTGTTCTGTTGCCCAGAAAATCCCACAACATAGTGTTAAATTACCAAAATGCAAACTGGAACTTATTCAAGAATAAAATTAAACGCAAAATAAATAATTGGCAGGAAATATTTTCGAGTGAAATAGAACCAGTTCATATTGATGCAGGAGTGGAATATTTCAGTGACTCGTTGCTCGACTGTATTAACAAATCGGTCCCTAAAAAAGTTACCCAGTGGAACAATAACAACGTGCTTCCACGCCACATCATCGAACTAATTAAAATCAGGAATTTTGCCAGGTGCAGATGGGTAAGAACTAGAGACAGCACTTTTACGAACTTAGTGAAAACGTTATGTAGACGAATAAAAGAACATATTCTGGCTATTACGAACCAAAGTTGGAACAGGAAACTGCAAGAACTAGATAATCGTAGCAAACCCTTTTGGAATTTAGTTAAAATTATAAAACGTAGAAGCCATATCACTCCAGCACTCAAAGACCAAAATTCGATACTAGTTTCCAATGACGAAAAATGGAATGCTTTGGCTAAGGTTTTCTATACCAACCATTTTGTTGGAAATAACACGATTAGTAGCGAGGAAAGTTTAGTACAAATTAATAACCAAGTCTCAACTATTGATGACAACCGTCTCATATCAACAAAAGATCTAAAAGTGGTTATAAGAAATTTAAAACACACCTCCCATCACGCGGCATCAGATTCTTACAAAAACCTTTTCAACAGTTGTCCAAAAATAAGTTACTTTTCTCGAGAATCGAAAATATAAAAAATTATACCCATTCTAAAACCAGGCAACGCGAAACTAGGAGTTACCGTCCTATAAGCTTAGTAAGTTCAATAAGCAAATGTTTTGAAAAAATTATCAAACATAAATTACTAATCTACCATTCCGCAGTGCATCAAATTAACCGCGTTACTAAGACAATAAAAGCTAATTTTGAGGCTGGTAAAAGTACGGGTTTGGTTCTTCTGGATGTAGAAAAGGCCTTTGGTATGGCACGATGGTTTGCTGTACAAACTTCTGGTCAAAATAGTCCCGTTCTTTTTAACTGGCCGCAATTTCATGGTTTCCGTAAACAATTGTTTATCGCAAGCTTTTCCAATTACGGCAGGCGTACCCCAAGGTTCAGTACTTGCTCCAATACTGTACAACATCTTCACTCATGATTTTCCGCTCGTTGGGTTGTAACGTCGTAACCAAATTACAATGAGGTGCAAACGATGTAGAAAAATGTCTCAGTAAATGGAGAATTATATTAAATGCTTCAAAAACCCAGACTGCCTTTTTACCAGAAAAAGAAAAGCCTGCTTCTTACCAAGCAACAAAATCGCAATTAATAATATTGAAACAGATTGGAAATCAGTGCTAAGTGCCTTGGGGTGCATCTCGACAAGACACTAACCTACAATCTTCAAATTCAGAGTATAATTAAAAAAGTCAACTTAGCAATAAGAATCCTATATCCTTTCATAAATCGAAAATCCAAATTAAGTAATACTAATAAGCTTGCAATCTTTAAAACAATTTTCCAACCAATTATTTTGTACGGTTCTCCAGTATGGGGCCATACAAGATACTCATACATAATTTGCAAATAAAGATATAGATTGTCAGTAGTAAGGTTATGCTAATCAAATCTCTGTAAATTGTGCAATAGTATATTTAATGTAAGATTTATAACGTTGAGCTGTTTAAATTAATGAAATGAAATTAAGCATATATTTGGCAAACGTATTTAGATGATATACTCATCGCTACCCAGAGAATTGATAAAAATATTTCAATCCTTAAAGATGTAATTGAAGTTATTAAAGAATATTGTTTGCTTTTGCGATTTGATATGTGCTCATTTTTGCAAAGTGAAGTTACCTACTTGGGCTATTTAATATACGAAAATGGCATTAGACCGAATCCAAGTAATCTCAGTGCAATCAGAGTTTTTCCAATTCCTTCCTGTGCGAAAGACGTTCATAGTTTTGTTGGTTTATGCTCATATTTTCGAAAATTCATTAAAATTTTTAGCTTTTATAGCCCTTATGATCTACTTAAGAAAGACTCACCGTTTACATTTGGGTCGAGGAAAGTAGAATCGTTTGAGCTTTTGAAGAAAAAACTAATAGAATATCCAGTCTTGTCTATTTATAGCCCACACAACATCACAGACTTACATTGTGATGCCAGCAGTACGAGTTTCAGGGCAGTTTTATTACAAAAGCAAAGCGATGACAAATTTCACCCTAATTTCTATTTTTATACCATAGTTTTACTTCGAAGCGCTTTTTATTATTTACGCGTTAAGATAATTTAACCTGGTCCTTTTGATACGTTACACATGGATCATATGGGACCTTTTGCAAATAATTGTTCAAAATTAAAACGGTTGCGATTTTTAGTAATCGATGCTTTTACGAAATTCGTAAAACTATATCCAGTAAAGACAACACAAACGAAGGACGCGATTTCTTGTTTAATGTCCTACTATGAGAATTATTTTCGGCCCAATAGAATTATTTCAGATCGTGGTAGCTGCTTTACATCTAAAGAATTCTCGGATTTTTTATCTGAAAAAAATGTGAAACACATCTTAACAGCGACGCAGTCACCACAAGTGAATGGGCAAGTGGAGCGCATAAATCGCATAATCGTTCCTATGTTAGCAAAAGAGTCTGGGCCAAATACGAATGATTGGGATAAACATATAGTGAAAGTCAAATACGCACTTAATAATACGCCAAACAGGAGCACAAGTTTATCGCCTAGTATTCTTCTTTTTGGTAAGATCCAGAAAGGTATCGTTTCTAATAGTCAGTGTGAATTTTTCAAGAGTAAATTTAGTGAGCAAAGAGTAGATCTTGCGGAAATTAGATCAAAAGCTAAAAAAAAAATCGAACGTACAATAAAGATTAGTGCGATAGTCGACATAAGCGTCCATACACATATAAGCAAGGTCCATACACATTCGCAACCACACCTGGGGTCAATAGAAAATTATTTGCCAAGTATAGGTCCATATGAGGTTAAAAAAGGCTTATAGGATTACAGTTAACAGGGTTGCCTTACAAAGGTATATTATCTCCATCCAATATGAGACCGTTTATGGTTCAGCACGAAGGATACGGAGATGGTGGTGGGGAGTATGATGAGCGTTGCCTAGGTGAAATTGATTCAATTAATAATGAAACCTGATATGTACATGTATGTACTCTCGCACTCTTATTAATAAACCAAACCAGATTCCAATTAAGTCATTAACATTTTTAATTTTCAATTGAATTCTTTTTCTCATTGCATAATCGTTCTTTAATTTCATTTTCTTCACATATGTACATATATTTTCAGATTACAATGTATTTTGAGGAGAATGTAAAATCAAATAAGGATTTGTTCTCTTGTTTAACATTACTGTAATACCATTTGAGCGAAGATACACATGCAATCAAGATACAAAAAATTGTTGAACACTCACACTCATTACCTTCATCATGTACTTAGCCATCTTCGTCATTATTATTTATTTCTATTTCGTATTGTGCAGGTAATCTGCTCATTGCGTCCGCTACACTATTATGTTTTCCTTTAACATATTCGATAGTGAAATCAAATTCATTCAGGTTGATTTTCCATCGTTGTAATTTTTAATTTCGTTCCTTCAATGAGTCTAACCAAACCAGAGGTCTGTGATCCGTTTTTATCCCAAATTTTCGGCCGAATAATTAAGGTGGGAAATATTTCTTATATGTCATGTTCGGCTGTAGTATGATATGATATAATTATCTTCCATTCAAATTCCGCCAATTACATAATTATTGAAAGCGTCAGTTAATAAAACGAACTTTTAACTATAGTCCGGGTATTATAAGACTGGTTCAGTAGTTAAATATAGTTTCAATTTGTTGAATCCCTTCGGATAGGGGCTAGAATATATCCGAGGCAATGAGCAAAACTAACGCAAGTATTATCCCAGGTGGAATGCCAGTTACACTGGAAAATCCACACTCTTTTGAGTCATTCTCTACGGATTCTGGGGAGAGCCAGTATTGCGTTTGATTGACCTTTTCGGAAAAAGTTCAAGGGTAACAAGATCATCACCATCACGATCAACTAAAAAAAACCATGGGAGCATTAGCGCCAGTTAAATGGAATGTGTCTAAAACACAAGCAATGACATCTCCAACGAGGCCGCATTCGCCACTTCATGAGGAACATGCCTTAGCGAGACACATACTGCTCGAACAAGAGAATTCAGAACTTCGGACTAAGGTCAGTAGCATGGAAGCTCTCTGTGAAGAACTAAGACTGGAGCTAAGTAAACTAAAAATAGAAAATACGGAAAAGCCAGAAGAAAAGCCCGAAAAGAAACAAAATGCAAATATTGAGTACCTCACGGATGAAGAAGAACTCGATCGCGAAACGGACTGGTTAACAGAAAGGTGACCAGGCAAAAAACGAAAGGTCAGATGCTCACCAGAGGTCATCGATAGGATAGAAGGTGGGCCAAAAACAAATAACAGCGCTAACAACGAAAGAAAGCAACTGAAGAAACGACCACCGCTTCCAATTAACGTACTCGGAATACAAAGAGTTGACCACTATCTTGAAAGCAACGTTACGATTCGAATATAGATTATCATCGCGTAACAATAGTACATGGAAGATAACTGTAAAAGACTCTGATGGCTACAGAGCACTTTCACAAAAACTAAACACGGAAAAGATTCAGTGGTATAGATATGAAAACAATAATGAGAAAGGCCTACTCGAGTCTTAGTTAGAGGACTTCATTCGTCATGCCCAAAAGAAGACACTGCTGATGACTTAAAAAATAAAGGCCTCAAAATAGCTGATGCTACCAACATACTCTCGAAAAAGATAACCTATACTGAAGGCGTGGCAGGTAAGACACGTCGTAGTCTGCCTATCTTCATGTTATTGTTCGATAAGAGTGAAAGCATGGACAAAATATATAGTCTAAAAACAATCTTGAACATGCCTGTTAAGATTGAAGCCTTACACAGGAATGCAAAATTAATACCTCAATGCAAGCGATGTCAGGTTTTTAATCACACAAGAAAGTACTGCCAAAAAACACCTCGTTGCGTTAAATGCGCAGGAGAGCACTTATCCGATGAATGCAACACAAGCAAGGGCACATTTGCAACCTGCATTAATTGCAAAGGGAAGCACCCAGCTAAAGAGCTTCAAAAAAGTCGTGACAAAATCAAGGCAAATCTGTCCCAACCACCTAAACCAATAAATAAAGACATTACTGTGAACGCTGAGTATAAAACAAATACAAAACAACGGAAGACTGTAGTTGCAAAACCGAAGGCTCAGCAAGCACAGTCGGAAACGAAAGAGTTAAAGTCATCTAAATCATCACTCATTGGAGTGAAAACATTTGCCGAAACAGTAGCAGCTCCGAGTGAGAGTAGTAGTAAGCCACTAGATCCCGTTTCTCATACTCTCTCTATTATTCTGCAATAACTTGAGGAGCAGAGTCAGACGAACGAACTTATATTTGAGACACTTTTGATTCTAGAAACTAACATTAACAACAAAAATAACCGACCAAGAATAAGTCACTAAGAACTTTGAACTAGAATGCGAACGCACTGCTGAAAAGCCTGACGAACTAGAACTTTATATTCCGGAAAAACATATCGACATATGTTTGATTTCTGAGACTACTGAGCTACTGCGGCTCTTACGCCTATAATACATCAAAATTACAACTTGCACTGGATCAGATACACGAATGGATGAGCTTCTGGCGAATTGTCCCTAACGAAGGCAAATCTGTTCATATCAATTTTACTTATAGGCACGTTGATAACTTTCCAGTCTTTCTAAATCGTGTCCAAATACCTTTCGGTAATGAAGCGAAATACCTAGGGATGACTCTTGACGTGAAACTCAAGTGGAAAGAACACGTTTAAAAGAAACGTGCAGAACTTGACAAAAAATACAAAGATATGTACTGGCTTATTGGTAAGCACTCCAAGCTAAGTATTGACAACAAATTGCTTCTAAACAAGCAAATCCTAAGACCTGTTAGGACGTACGGCATACAATATTGGGGTTGTACCAAAGCAAGCAATATGAATATTATACAGACTTTTCAAAACAAGGTGCTTAGAACTATTGTTAATGCACCATGGTATATCAGAAACGACGATATCCACAGAGATCTAGAAATTTTACCAGTCCAAGATGAAATCAAAAAAATCGCTTACAAACATAAGCACCACCTGGAAGAGCATACAAACTATGCAGTTTATTCGATCCTTGAGGAAACTAACGTCTTGCGCCGACTTCAAAGGACTAAACCCCTTGATCTCATGCGATAGCCTACACCCGCCCGTGGTTGCGGTGTTAGCAGGAACATTCATTGGAGAGTTACCTGTCAAACGTAACTAAATCAAGAAATACAGACTACTGGGTAAGATAAGTGCTTCACTTAGTTGTAGTCGAACATAACATTTAAAGGGAGGTGGTTTTAGTGAGAAAAAATCTCACACTCTATGGTCGAACGTTCGCCATAGAGTCTTGTTGATGATTTCCACCCACACACGGAAAAAAATGTTGAATGCACTTTCTCGTTAGGATCTATTCTCACGTATTTCATCAAATATCTTACCATAGGGTATGCAAATCGGGAATAGTCCTAAATGAGAAGTCTATAAAAAGCGGTCATTCCGAGGAAGATTTTTAGCTCTTTTTGTGACCGGTAATACCATGGCTTGAATTGCTGACACCTTTAGATTTTGGTCTAGTACCCTCTCCAGATATGATATGACCCACAAACTGTATCTCTCTTCATAAGTTCGCATTTTTGAAGTAGAATTTTTAGGTATTGACCGGTAATACCATGGCTTGAATTGCTGACACCTTTAGATTTTGGTTTAGTACCCTCTCCAGATATGATATGACCCAAAAACTGTATCTTTCTTCATAAGTTCGCATTTTTGAAGTAGATTTTTTAGGTTGACTTCATAAAACCTTTGCAGTATTAATTATAACGAATTAATCTGATCTTCTTATCTTGCAGAAAAGACCAATACGTCGCCCAGATATACTACGCAAGTTTTATTAATGAATTCCCGAAGTACCTTGTTGATCATTCTCTGGAAGGTTGCCAGTACGTTCTTCCAGCCGAACAGCATACGGGTGTATTCATAGTGACCAGTTGCTATCGAAAAGGCTCTTTTATCGACTTCAATTTGATGGAAGCCCTTGACAAGATCCAGTTTTGAGAAATAAAACAGTTTCCCTATTTGTCAAAAATGTCTTCCACATTGGGGATAGGAAACCTATCATCTTTAGTGTTCATATTTAGTTTCCTATATTCAATGACTAGTCCACTTCTTGTCGATGAATTTCAGGGTACCTGTAGAGTTTGCTGTAAATCGGTGTGTCATCTTTTGTTGGTATTCTATGTTTCACTTCACTTGTAAACGTAAGACTATCGTTTGATTTGTAGAAGACAATTTTTTTTATTAATGAATTTATGTAGTAACCTTTTTTCTTCTAGATATAGGTTTTCGTCTCGGCACATATAGGCACACACATTTTTTGTTCACATTTTTTTTCATTTTTGTTTTGTTTTATAGTTATTTTTTTCTTTCAAGCTAGACAAAAATAATTAAAACTAGCTTAACTAACTTAACAATCGTTCTTACATCTAACCTACTAACTCTATAGGAGTACTCCAAGCTATTCTGAACTAAATGTAAATGTGCCTATCAGCTTAGACTGTGTTTTTTTCTGTCTTTATGCACAATTTTTATTATTTTGAGTTGGCCAAGAAAAACTGGTAAAAAAAAACTTGACTTAACTTATCTATCTTAACCTGTCTTTAACTAACTTAACCTAACATTAAAACTTATAAACTATATTAACTTTGTCCATAACCAGGGCGTATATGTCATGCATGTGCGTAACATATATAATTTATACGCACCTTTTTCTCACCTTTTCACCAGGTGCACCTATTTTCAGATTTATGTATGAGGAGATCCTCATGACTGCGAGCTTTGTGGATGCTGTATTAGGCCATTTGTGTCAAGATAGAGGAACGCTTCAGGAGGAATGGTGAGGCGCACTCTCTCATGGTACTTAATATTGGGGTAGTAAGCCCCAAAGATCAGACTGTTGGAAAGTCATAGCTCGTGCAATATGCCTTCTGAGCAGCTTAATATTAAAATGATCTATCCTGTTCAAGCTTGTCTCGTTGTACAGGACCTCGTTGGGATAGAACTTGTACTCAGACTCGGGTGTACGATATAACCGGAGACAAATGCGAAGACACTCCTCAAACACTCTCGAACACCACAATGGACAACCGTAGACCATAACTGGCTGGATGAGGGCCGTGTAGCACATTACACTTTGGTGTCAAGTTGGCTGTTGTATAACAACCCCCTTGCCACAGCAAAGGCCTTTTTAGCTTTCGTCAGAGTAATATCTATATGTTTGTCCAAATATCGACAAACTCCTCTTTTTACATCTAACGGCCGTTGGGTCAACTATGCCGAACTTGCGCCCGTTGATGCCATGTAGAGCGGGGTTCTGAAAAGGATAGTTTCACACTTCAAGTTGATAATCAACTTCCAGTCATCACAAAATCGCTGAATTTGTTCGAAGTCACGTTGGCATGGCACCTATAAGATCTGTTGCAGACCATTTTTGATGTCAAAGACCATGGTCGAAGAAACGTCGCCACTTTTCAGGATGAATTTTCTACCTGTTATCATGTATAGCAATGGTTTACTATTTATTAAGAGGCCCTCCAACCGAACGGTGTCGAACGCCTTCTCCAAGTCAATCAGACAGGCACCCGTATCTTTTTTTTGTCCTTGTTCCACTGAATGTCGGATACCAGTTTGGACGCGGCGTGTATGGTTTTATGCCCCGATTCTTACTGGCTTTTTTCTTTTCTTAAGTGGATATCTTAATTTTGGCGACGGCATTGTTTGCCAATAGGCACATCCATTGGTTTCATCATATTATTTTGATGCCTATTTATTTCTATAGTTATAATTATTTTTGAAATTACTTTGATAAGATTGTCGTGTTTGGCCACTGGAATTATTTCTGCATTCTGACGAGTTTGACTCTGTCATGGTTCCTGGCTTTGGTTTTGGAAAACTTTCGGCATATAACCTTGTCCTGGATTAAATCTACGTCATACTCCATAATATTCTCTACGCTTTTTATTGCTTTCTGTTTGCATACTAATTTGATTTTAACAATCGAGATTCGAATTCGCATTGTGATTGAAATTGGAATACGCCCCTTAGTTTGATTTATTTGATATTTGAGTATTTTGATTTCCTCTTCCCATATTTCTACTATAAGGTTGTTCATTTTAACCCAAATGTTGGTGATTTATCTCCAGTATAATTTAAAATGCATCTTTGAAAGTATTTGGTTTTCGTGAGAGGATAATTGTTCGGGTTGGTTCTGGAAGATTGGTTCTAAAACATTCGAGAGCTATGCGGCTATTTGATTCGAACATTTCTGGATGGTGTTCGTCATTAAGTTACTGTTTATTATTTATTCTACTTAAATACCTGCTTAAATTGTTATAATACCACGTTCTGTTCTGATTTGATCCAAATGTGCATTTTTACTTAACCTTTCACCAAAGTTATATTTTAATACTAGCTTCATTTGACTCCGTGGTGGCCCGTGGAGTTGTGGTTATGTTCGTCGACTCCTACGCATTTGGACCTACATGCCTTGGTTCGATTCCTGGTACGACAGGAAATACCAAAAAAGGTACCGGGAGACCCCGAATACCTCGCCAAAACAATTCGCGGGGTACCGTATTGGTACCGAAATTACGGGCCACACACAACCGCGAAGCGACCTTTGTGCCGCCAAACCGAATCTGGTTCTCAACCACGAAACTTATTTCAAGGCGAAACGGGACCTTTCGCGATGCACTTTGCTCCTTTCTGGGCGCTACGCACTCGATATATATATTTTCGATTGGGGCTCCCACGGAGTCTCCCCATTCGTCACTTTCACAAAAATAAAAAATAAAGAAAGTGCACTGCACTACGCACATATATATATTTCCTTCAAAATATATATATGCGTAATCCTATGCACATCCAAAAAAATTAGCACCAAGACCAAAAAAAACTCCCACAAAGGGGTACGTTTGTATTTTGTATGTTTGTATGGCGGTATGTTTTCCGTCCACCGGTGTCCTCTGCCTTCTCCGTTTTCCTCGTACTATACAATTGGTTTTACATGCTAAAAGCTTAAGCTAGCGGAAAACGTGTTGGCTCAACAATAGGTGCCCAACGGATGTATAATGTTTACAAGATTTACAATGTTATTTAAGTTATTGATTTGATAATTTTACATAGTGTAGATCTTTGACATCGGGGTGTTCAATTCCGTGTGTCCTTGTTGGTCCTCTCGGGATGGGGGTGGTAGTGTGGCGGCCTATTTAGCCGCGATGTTGACTGCTATCACTACTTTGGTAGAAGTGATACAGTCCGTTGCTTGATGTCCTTGGGAATGTCTGCTCATTTAGCAGATTCAATGTGAGGAATTGTTGCCCGGGAGTCGAACTTCTCAGGTCCCTGATAGCCATGTTTTGGTGATTTCCGATGTCGTGTAGTTGCCTCTGGAACAGTGTCACCAAGTAAGGGGATGATGCGAGCTTCTTCTTCTCCTGTTGTTGGGGTACTTCTGGCGGTCTCTGTCATAGGAGAGATCGGTGCATATTCGGAGTATCTTCCTCTCGAAGATCGAAAGCTTTTCCATGCTGGTCTTCGAGATGGAAACCCATACTCTATGATCGGCCGAATGAGTTGCTTGTAGAGTAGCAACTTCGTCTTCTGGCTTAGTCCGTTTTGTTTTCACATAATCGCTGTAGCTTTATAGCTATCAAGTACTCCACGATCTTGCTTATATTGCTCAAGAGCGATATAAGCCTATATCCCGAAACACTAGAAGCTTTTTACTTTTTGGGTATTGCAACAATTTTTGCAACTTTCCACTTACTTGGAAAGTAGCAATTGTTGATGCAATTGTTCATGACTATGGTGAGAAGTATCATCACCGCTTGTGGCATTCGTTTCAGGACAAAGTTCGATATTTTGTCGGCTCCGACCGCTTTCCTTGTTACGCTGCGTTGAATGATTAGAGTGATTTCTTCTGTTGTTGTCAGCTCTTCATTTTCTGCTGATTCATCGGCTGGATTTTCCTCGTTGAAAATAACGATTGGTGGGGATGGATTTCCAACGGTGCAGATGTAGCTATTGACTTCTGTGACAAATACGGGATCATCGGGTGGCGATGGTTGGAAGTTTTCTTCAAAAGATCTTGCGAGCGCTTTAGCTTTCTGGGCTGGAGTGCTTGCGTCTGCTTCACTTGTGGTTAGAGTTTCTGGTAAACCCTTTTTATTACCGATGATCTGGTGTATTTGTCGGAACATGTCAGGTCCTGGCCTTATTTGGCGAAGCTTGTCTTCCAACTGGGTGTTGTTGTGGTGGCGTACTGCATTCTGAAATATTATTTTAGTGCAGTTCAATTCACTGAGAACAGTTTAACCGCTGTAGTCTCTTCCTTAACATTTGCCTGTGGAGATAAAGGTTTTGGATATGAATTGGTAAGTGACTATACCTGTCTTTGCTTGTTCTTGGCCTTTTTTGTTGGTCAAAGGCACCGTTGATTGACTGCTCCAGTCCTCCAATTGCATCATCAATCTCTGTATTGATATGTTGTTGATGGTATTTGCATGTTCCCCAGTACATCTTCGTGTAGTTTGCCTATGTCCAGCTGATGAAGTCTCCTTCTGGTCGGCTGTTGGTGAAAATTGGCTGTTGAAGATTGATTATTAGCTGGACAGCCTCATGCTCAGAATCGCTGCCTAATGTTTTGCAGGAGTAGTTCCTTATTTCTGGGAGGATATTCACCAGATTGGAGGTTGCTATAAAAAAATCGATTGTTGATGGCGTTCGCGGAAATGTTGGCTTTGGTTGTCAGATCGCAACCAATGAATGCCTGTCGGCATTATCATCCAGCCATTTGGCGATAGTTCTACACTGCGCGTCAACCTCCGTACATTACATTGGATGTCTTGCGTTGAAGTCTCCACCTATAAGTCCATAGGTATGCCTTGAAAGAAGTGCATTTACTGCTTCTAGGTCATGTTGCATGTTCGCATCGCTGCCGTTTTGGCCGTATATGCTCAAGACCAGCAATGTTTCTGTGGGGGTCATCTGGATCTCGACTCCTGTCGCTTAAAAATGATCTGAGCTCCGGCACTGTGACATTAGTTGATTTCATGGTCTTCTTGATGAGGACGGCTGTACCCCGCTTCCCTTCGGTGGTGTCAGATCTGAAAATATAAAAATCTTTATACTGTACCTTATCTCTCTTAGTAAGACATGTTTCGCTAAGCAAAACGATGACGGGTTTGTTAGCTTTCAGGAACAGACTGAGTGCAGTTCGTCTTACTAAGCTGCGCACTGAGTTCACGTTGTACGCTATAATATGCAGTCGTTTTATACGTTGCATATTTCTAATAAAAACGTGGCTAGCGCCACGGACTTTTGGTTCTCACTGAGGTTCCTCTACCCCGCTGGGATAGCGCTGCGAGCCTTGCCAATGAGTGTGGTGAGGTCTGCACCAAATACTCTCTGCACCTCGCTGTTCAGGTTGATATTTCCCTGCCCAGGTTTGATGTTTGGCTGCGGTTTGGTTTGCTGGGTTTGTAGCTGCTGCCGGCTGTGGTCGCTGCGAGTTTGTGTTTACTTTGGCTACAGTAGAGAAACTCAGTGCTGGATGGGTAAGGCAAAGGCAGATTTAGCTGCAAGCTCGTGCTGCGCCTTCTTAGCTGCTATGGCGTGTGCTTTTTCTGCGATCTTCGCTTTATACAAGGAACACCCTTTGTAGCTAGCTGGATGCCCTTTGCTTTTGCAATTGGCACAGAATACCTCGGCTCCTGTTGTCTCTTTCGCTCACACTCTCCTGGCTTGTGTTTCGAGTTACACATAACACATACATATTCCATCTCGCAGTTGGATGCAACATGTCCGAATCTCTGGCAGTTCTTGCACTGCACAATATCCTTTGTCTTCAGTGGTTGCCAGCTTACGCTCTGATCGAGGATCATCGTCTTCTTGGAGACCTCTGCCAATGATGCTGATTTTTCAATTTCAACAACGTGGTAGTTTGTTTGTGCATCCTTAGTTTTGGTAGATCGTAAGGTCGACACTTTGATGGCTGGGACTTCTTTGGCGATGAGTCCATCTTTGATTTCATCTTCCGTGTAAGAAGCATGAATGCCTTTAACGACAAGGATGTTCTTCCTGTCAGTTTTCGGGGTGTAGGTGAAGTTGTTGATTTTTCTTTGCTTTAGGAGCAACTTAATTTTCTCGAACCCTTCACGGTCACAGTCTGTGTATTTATTACTGTTTTTCCCTTGGGCAGGTTCTTAATACAAATGTTAATGATATTATTTTTGGCGTAACGTAAGATTTCGGCCACGTTTGCTGAAAAACACGTGATAGGTGGCATCGCTGGCGTCTTTGTTGTCACAGAGTTAGGATTCTGTACTGATGGTTGAGTTGGTTGGATCGGTGGGGTTGGCTGGATCGGTGGGGTTGGCTGGATCATCCTGGTCTTCTTCGACGGCATTGGAGATGTCTTCTGTAGACACCTCTTTTCCCCTGGTTCAGGTGATGGACATAAATTATCTTCCACCATTTGATTGTTTCCGCTGGGAGGCGGAGGCTCGGGTGCTGACTCGGAATCGCTCGACATACTTACGGCATTCGAGTCCGCCATGTCGTCCTCTTCGTCCGACAATTGTTGTAGCAGATCCCGAATTCTTCTACCGAATTTGGGACCGGCTTCCTTTTTCAAGGTTTTTATGAGGCCCACGATCACCTCGAAGGCCTCATGGGCTGTTTTCGGCTGCCTTACGCTCAAAACTCTCACTAGCACCGATTTCTTCACTAATTACGTTCCCGGAATTTATCATAATATTGTTTCTTGGGTCACTGACGGTTTCCTTCATCCAACGATGAGAGGGTAATTAGCACTAATTTGCTGGTTTTTGAGTTGCGGTAACTAGTTTACTAATTATCTGTGGTTCGTACGTCCGTGCACTACGACTGTCGACTGATCACTGTTCACAGACCTTCGACCGATGCAGACGTGTTTCGACTTAGTGCGAATTCGGCAAATACTTACTATAGTTAATATAGTTATAGTCGTTTTTCTTTGTTTCTCTGTAAAAGAAAAAAAACGAATGTCATCGAAAGAGCGGTCCGCACTCTTAAAAGCGGGCAAATGTGACGAAGCGGTGCCTGATACATCAGACCACCAGGCTGGCACATCAGGCTATCAGCCATCGCAGCCGGAGGAGAGGAAGGTGCGGATGAAGAAACTTCATCCGCAACCTAATGTGGTGAAGCGCTGTTGGACTGTCACCTCAGGCGACACGATAGTTGCGGAAGAAGAAGAAGCAACAACAGCAGCAGCTGCGACTTCATCGCAGCTACAGCTGCGCTACGCAAAAAAACCAGTACGAATCGGTAGACGGTGAGGGGAGTTTCTTCTACGGCGGTAGCGGGAACCCCCTCCGAATCTGTCATCATATCTGATGATGAAGAGGAGGATGAGCGCTAAGAGCTGGTGAGGGAGAGAGAGGAACTAGACGCCCACATCCTGTGACTTCAAACTAAGCTGAATGCAATGAAAGCGGCCAAGGAAACGCAACAGCAGTGACAACAACAGCGAAAACAGCAGCAACAAGAACGTTTCCAACAGCTGGCAAATGGTAACGTTCCACACCTGCCACGCGACAGCAACAACAACCAATGAAGCAGCAACAACAACAACGACATCCTCAGAAGCAGACGCAGCAGCAGTAGCCAAGAAGGAGAGATGTCCGCCCATCAACGTCTTCGGACTGGAGACCAAGGAGGTGAACAAATTATGTAAGTTGGCCACAAAAAATTCCTATTATTTAAAGTATAAAGGGCCTTTAAGGCTTTCGGTCCACTGCTCAGTAGTGGCAGATTACCGCGTCATAAAAGAAAAGCTAGCGGCGGCGGTGGCCCAGTTTTTCTCGTATACCCCAAAAGGGGAAAAAGTAAAGACAATGCTCTTCCCGAGGATATACTCGCTGTGTTGCACCAGGCGCAGAGCGACGATGTCACGTTCGTTGGGGTTAAGCCCTTCATCACTGCGGTAACGAGAAGGGAGAACAGGAAACTTCGGGTTGGGACCTTCCGAGTCGGAACATTGCCCACTCGATTTTCGTTTGAGCTTTCTTGAACTCTGAAGAGCCTCGCAATGGAGGACTCTCCAGAAGCTCATCAATCTCCTTAATTTTTTCTTCGACCGCCTCACGATCTTCGGAAAATTTGAAGGGGTACTCGACCGCCTCGAGTGACCCTGCCGCTCCAATAACCGGGCAGCCCTAAGCGACTTCCTCATCACTTCTACAGTGCCGGCCTTCAACCCTCGGCACACTACCTCATAGGCCAACTCCTCCTGAGAAAGCCTATTAATCTCCATTTCTTAATTTCTAGAAAAACCCAACAATTGAAACGGCTAAAAACAACCCTATTGCCAAGCCTAGTAAAATAAAAACCAAAATTGAAAAATCCAAAAATATCAAAAACCAAAATCAAAAAAGAATCCAAAAACCAGGATTAAAAAGCAAAATAATACACCCAAAATCAAAATCAAAAACATTGCAAATCCAAAAATAAAAGCAAAATAAAAAAATCAAAGTCAAAAGCAAAAAAATTCAAAAACCATGAAGAAAAAAACAGGGTACATATAAAAATATCAAAGTACATATAAAAATATCAAAAAAGCAAATATTTAAAAAAAATATAAAGTCCAATAAAAAAAATAATATGTATATGTATATTAAAAATAACCCGTAACCAAAAAAAAACGCAATTAAAATATATAAGAAAAAAAAACTTTAAATATATAAAAAAAAAACCGCAAAGTTGGACCTAGCAGTCCCCAAAAACTTGCCCCACGTTGGGCGCCAAAAAGCTGGGGTAGCAATAAAAAAAAGTATATAAAAATCAAAAAAAATATAAAGTCCAATAAAAAAAATAATATATATATGTATATAAAAAGTAACCCGTAAAAAAAACCCAATTAAAATATATAAGAATTTTTTTTTAAAATGTAACAAAAAAAATGGAAAAAAAACCGAGGTCCCGTCTCAAAAAAAAACCGCAAAGTTGGACCTTGCAGTCCCCAAAAACTTGCCCCACGTTGGGCGCCAAAAAGCTGGGGTAGGTCCCCAAAACAAAACTAAAAAAAAAAACGGGAACGACGAAACTCACTCTATAATTATATGTATATATATATATATCCCGCCCGGTATAAATGTATATTTCTCCCTAAAAATTAGGGGAAAACCGATATGCGCTTCGGTTCTTGCGAACCTCCGCCCTCGAGCCGATCCCTCGAGATCAAACAAAATTACTTGGGCTCGGTGGCCAACTGTCCCCACACAGAAGGAAACACACACAAACACAGAAACACACACGAGTAGAAAAAAAAGGTACCGGGAGACCCCGAATACCTCGCCAAAACAATTCGCGGGGTACCGTATTGGTACCGAAATTACGGGCCACACACAACCGCGAAGCGACCTTTGTGCCGCCAAACCGAATCTGGTTCTCAACCACGAAACTTATTTCAAGGCGAAACGGGACCTTTCGCGATGCACTTTGCTCCTTTCTGGGCGCTACGCACTCGATATATATATTTTCGATTGGGGCTCCCACGGAGTCTCCCCATTCGTCACTTTCACAAAAATAAAAAATAAAGAAAGTGCACTGCACTACGCACATATATATATTTCCTTCAAAATATATATATGCGTAATCCTATGCACATCCAAAAAAATTAGCACCAAAACCAAAAAAAACTCCCACAAAGGGGTACGTTTGTATTTTGTATGTTTGTATGCCGGTATATTTTCCGTCCACCGGTGTCCTCTGCCTTCTCCGTTTTCCTCGTCTTCTCGCCCTTCTGCGTTCCTTCCGCCTTTTGTATTTGGCTCTTTCGTATTTTATTTTATTCGGCCTCTTGCCGGCTCTATATTTTTTTCCTTCTTTTTTTTTCAAAATGCTTCAAAAAACCCGCGGTCAAACTCTTGAGACAGCGTGTCTCTGACTCGGCCAATCTAAGAATCACCCGAATTCCCCACAGCTGACCATGGGCAAATTCTATGCCACCCACATACATTCATTACATTCCATGCATACGACACATTACATTAGTTCACAGACCAATTCAATTCCATTTTATTTGAACAAAAACTATACAATTGGTTTTACATGCTAAAAGCTTAAGCTAGCGGAAAACGTGTTGGCTCAACAATAGGGGCCCAACGGATGTATAATGTTTACAAGATTTACAATGTTATTTAAGTTATTGATTTGATAATTTTACATAGTGTAGATCTTTGACATCGGGGTGTTCAATTCCGTGTGTCCTTGTTGGTCCTCTCGGGATGGGGGTGGTAGTGTGGCGGCCTATTTAGCCGCGATGTTGACTGCTATCACTACTTTGGTAGAAGTGATACAGTCCGTTGCTTGATGTCCTTGGGAATGTCTGCTCATTTAGCAGATTCAATGTGAGGAATTGTTGCCCGGGAGTCGAACTTCTCAGGTCCCTGATAGCCATGTTTTGGTGATTTCCGATGTCGTGTAGTTGCCTCTGGAACAGTGTCACCAAGTAAGGGGATGATGCGAGCTTCTTCTTCTCCTGTTGTTGGGGTACTTCTGGCGGTCTCTGTCATAGGAGAGATCGGTGCATATTCGGAGTATCTTCCTCTCGAAGATCGAAAGCTTTTCCATGCTGGTCTTCGAGATGGAAACCCATACTCTATGATCGGCCGAATGAGTTGCTTGTAGAGTAGCAACTTCGTCTTCTGGCTTAGTCCGTTTTGTTTTCACATAATCGCTGTAGCTTTATAGCTATCAAGTACTCCACGATCTTGCTTATATTGCTCAAGAGCGATATAAGCCTATATCCCGAAACACTAGAAGCTTTTTACTTTTTGGGTATTGCAACAATTTTTGCAACTTTCCACTTACTTGGAAAGTAGCAATTGTTGATGCAATTGTTCATGACTATGGTGAGAAGTATCATCACCGCTTGTGGCATTCGTTTCAGGACAAAGTTCGATATTTTGTCGGCTCCGACCGCTTTCCTTGTTACGCTGCGTTGAATGATTAGAGTGATTTCTTCTGTTGTTGTCAGCTCTTCATTTTCTGCTGATTCATCGGCTGGATTTTCCTCGTTGAAAATAACGATTGGTGGGGATGGATTTCCAACGGTGCAGATGTAGCTATTGACTTCTGTGACAAATACGGGATCATCGGGTGGCGATGGTTGGAAGTTTTCTTCAAAAGATCTTGCGAGCGCTTTAGCTTTCTGGGCTGGAGTGCTTGCGTCTGCTTCACTTGTGGTTAGAGTTTCTGGTAAACCCTTTTTATTACCGATGATCTGGTGTATTTGTCGGAACATGTCAGGTCCTGGCCTTATTTGGCGAAGCTTGTTTTCCAACTGGGTGTTGTTGTGGTGGCGTACTGCATTCTGAAATATTATTTTAGTGCAGTTCAATTCACTGAGAACAGTTTAACCGCTGTAGTCTCTTCCTTAACATTTGCCTGTGGAGATAAAGGTTTTGGATATGAATTGGTAAGTGACTATACCTGTCTTTGCTTGTTCTTGGCCTTTTTTGTTGGTCAAAGGCACCGTTGATTGACTGCTCCAGTCCTCCAATTGCATCATCAATCTCTGTATTGATATGTTGTTGATGGTATTTGCATGTTCCCCAGTACATCTTCGTGTAGTTTGCCTATGTCCAGCTGATGAAGTCTCCTTCTGGTCGGCTGTTGGTGAAAATTGGCTGTTGAAGATTGATTATTAGCTGGACAGCCTCATGCTCAGAATCGCTGCCTAATGTTTTGCAGGAGTAGTTCCTTATTTCTGGGAGGATATTCACCAGATTGGAGGTTGCTATAAAAAAATCGATTGTTGATGGCGTTCGCGGAAATGTTGGCTTTGGTTGTCAGATCGCAACCAATGAATGCCTGTCGGCATTATCATCCAGCCATTTGGCGATAGTTCTACACTGCGCGTCAACCTCCGTACATTACATTGGATGTCTTGCGTTGAAGTCTCCACCTATAAGTCCATAGGTATGCCTTGAAAGAAGTGCATTTACTGCTTCTAGGTCATGTTGCATGTTCGCATCGCTGCCGTTTTGGCCGTATATGCTCAAGACCAGCAATGTTTCTGTGGGGGTCATCTGGATCTCGACTCCTGTCGCTTAAAAATGATCTGAGCTCCGGCACTGTGACATTAGTTGATTTCATGGTCTTCTTGATGAGGACGGCTGTACCCCGCTTCCCTTCGGTGGTGTCAGATCTGAAAATATAAAAATCTTTATACTGTACCTTATCTCCTGTACCTTATCTCTCTTAGTAAGACATGTTTCGCTAAGCAAAACGATGACGGGTTTGTTAGCTTTCAGGAACAGACTGAGTGCAGTTCGTCTTACTAAGCTGCGCACTGAGTTCACGTTGTACGCTATAATATGCAGTCGTTTTATACGTTGCATATTTCTAATAAAAACGTGGCTAGCGCCACGGACTTTTGGTTCTCACTGAGGTTCCTCTACCCCGCTGGGATAGCGCTGCGAGCCTTGCCAATGAGTGTGGTGAGGTCTGCACCAAATACTCTCTGCACCTCGCTGTTCAGGTTGATATTTCCCTGCCCAGGTTTGATGTTTGGCTGCGGTTTGGTTTGCTGGGTTTGTAGCTGCTGCCGGCTGTGGTCGCTGCGAGTTTGTGTTTACTTTGGCTACAGTAGAGAAACTCAGTGCTGGATGGGTAAGGCAAAGGCAGATTTAGCTGCAAGCTCGTGCTGCGCCTTCTTAGCTGCTATGGCGTGTGCTTTTTCTGCGATCTTCGCTTTATACAAGGAACACCCTTTGTAGCTAGCTGGATGCCCTTTGCTTTTGCAATTGGCACAGAATACCTCGGCTCCTGTTGTCTCTTTCGCTCACACTCTCCTGGCTTGTGTTTCGAGTTACACATAACACATACATATTCCATCTCGCAGTTGGATGCAACATGTCCGAATCTCTGGCAGTTCTTGCACTGCACAATATCCTTTGTCTTCAGTGGTTGCCAGCTTACGCTCTGATCGAGGATCATCGTCTTCTTGGAGACCTCTGCCAATGATGCTGATTTTTCAATTTCAACAACGTGGTAGTTTGTTTGTGCATCCTTAGTTTTGGTAGATCGTAAGGTCGACACTTTGATGGCTGGGACTTCTTTGGCGATGAGTCCATCTTTGATTTCATCTTCCGTGTAAGAAGCATGAATGCCTTTAACGACAAGGATGTTCTTCCTGTCAGTTTTCGGGGTGTAGGTGAAGTTGTTGATTTTTCTTTGCTTTAGGAGCAACTTAATTTTCTCGAACCCTTCACGGTCACAGTCTGTGTATTTATTACTGTTTTTCCCTTGGGCAGGTTCTTAATACAAATGTTAATGATATTATTTTTGGCGTAACGTGAGATTTCGGCCACGTTTGCTGAAAAACACGTGATAGGTGGCATCGCTGGCGTCTTTGTTGTCACAGAGTTAGGATTCTGTACTGATGGTTGAGTTGGTTGGATCGGTGGGGTTGGCTGGATCGGTGGGGTTGGCTGGATCATCCTGGTCTTCTTCGACGGCATTGGAGATGTCTTCTGTAGACACCTCTTTTCCCCTGGTTCAGGTGATGGACATAAATTATCTTCCACCATTTGATTGTTTCCGCTGGGAGGCGGAGGCTCGGGTGCTGACTCGGAATCGCTCGACATACTTACGGCATTCGAGTCCGCCATGTCGTCCTCTTCGTCCGACAATTGTTGTAGCAGATCCCGAATTCTTCTACCGAATTTGGGACCGGCTTCCTTTTTCAAGGTTTTTATGAGGCCCACGATCACCTCGAAGGCCTCATGGGCTGTTTTCGGCTGCCTTACGCTCAAAACTCTCACTAGCACCGATTTCTTCACTAATTACGTTCCCGGAATTTATCATAATATTGTTTCTTGGGTCACTGACGGTTTCCTTCATCCAACGATGAGAGGGTAATTAGCACTAATTTGCTGGTTTTTGAGTTGCGGTAACTAGTTTACTAATTATCTGTGGTTCGTACGTCCGTGCACTACGACTGTCGACTGATCACTGTTCACAGACCTTCGACCGATGCAGACGTGTTTCGACTTAGTGCGAATTCGGCAAATACTTACTATAGTTAATATAGTTATAGTCGTTTTTCTTTGTTTCTCTGTAAAAGAAAAAAAACGAATGTCATCGAAAGAGCGGTCCGCACTCTTAAAAGCGGGCAAATGTGACGAAGCGGTGCCTGATACATCAGACCACCAGGCTGGCACATCAGGCTATCAGCCATCGCAGCCGGAGGAGAGGAAGAAACGGATGAAGAAACTTCATCCGCAACCTAATGTGGTGAAGCGCTGTTGGACTGTCACCTCAGGCGACACGATAGTTGCGGAAGAAGAAGAAGCAACAACAGCAGCAGCTGCGACTTCATCGCAGCTACAGCTGCGCTACGCAAAAAAACCAGTACGAATCGGTAGACGGTGAGGGGAGTTTCTTCTACGGCGGTAGCGGGAACCCCCTCCGAATCTGTCATCATATCTGATGATGAAGAGGAGGATGAGCGCTAAGAGCTGGTGAGGGAGAGAGAGGAACTAGACGCCCACATCCTGTGACTTCAAACTAAGCTGAATGCAATGAAAGCGGCCAAGGAAACGCAACAGCAGTGACAACAACAGCGAAAACAGCAGCAACAAGAACGTTTCCAACAGCTGGCAAATGGTAACGTTCCACACCTGCCACGCGACAGCAACAACAACCAATGAAGCAGCAACAACAACAACGACATCCTCAGAAGCAGACGCAGCAGCAGTAGCCAAGAAGGAGAGATGTCCGCCCATCAACGTCTTCGGACTGGAGACCAAGGAGGTGAACAAATTATGTAAGTTGGCCACAAAAAATTCCTATTATTTAAAGTATAAAGGGCCTTTAAGGCTTTCGGTCCACTGCTCAGCAGTGGCAGATTACCGCGTCATAAAAGAAAAGCTAGCGGCGGCGGTGGCCCAGTTTTTCTCGTATACCCCAAAAGGGGAAAAAGTAAAGACAATGCTCTTCCCGAGGATATACTCGCTGTGTTGCACCAGGCGCAGAGCGACGATGTCACGTTCGTTGGGGTTAAGCCCTTCATCACTGCGGTAACGAGAAGGGAGAACAGGAAACTTCCGAGTCGGAACATTGCCCACTCGATTTTCGTTTGAGCTTTCTTGAACTCTGAAGAGCCTCGCAATGGAGGACTCTCCAGAAGCTCATCAATCTCCTTAATTTTTTCTTCGACCGCCTCACGATCTTCGGAAAATTTGAAGGGGTACTCGACCGCCTCGAGTGACCCTGCCGCTCCAATAACCGGGCAGCCCTAAGCGACTTCCTCATCACTTCTACAGTGCCGGCCTTCAACCCTCGGCACACTACCTCATAGGCCAACTCCTCCTGAGAAAGCCTATTAATCTCCATTTCTTAATTTCTAGAAAAACCCAACAATTGAAACGGCTAAAAACAACCCTATTGCCAAGCCTAGTAAAATAAAAACCAAAATTGAAAAATCCAAAAATATCAAAAACCAAAATCAAAAAAGAATCCAAAAACCAGGATTAAAAAGCAAAATAATACACCCAAAATCAAAATCAAAAACATTGCAAATCCAAAAATAAAAGCAAAAGCAAAAAAATTCAAAAACCATGAAGAAAAAAACAGGGTACATATAAAAATATCAAAAAAGCAAATATTTAAAAAAAATATAAAGTCCAATAAAAAAAATAATATGTATATGTATATTAAAAATAACCCGTAACCAAAAAAAAACGCAATTAAAATATATAAGAAAAAAAAACTTTAAATATATAAAAAAAAAACCGCAAAGTTGGACCTAGCAGTCCCCAAAAACTTGCCCCACGTTGGGCGCCAAAAAGCTGGGGTAGCAATAAAAAAAAGTATATAAAAATCAAAAAAAATATAAAGTCCAATAAAAAAAATAATATATATATGTATATAAAAAGTAACCCGTAAAAAAAACCCAATTAAAATATATAAGAATTTTTTTTTAAAATGTAACAAAAAAAATGGAAAAAAAACCGAGGTCCCGTCTCAAAAAAAAACCGCAAAGTTGGACCTTGCAGTCCCCAAAAACTTGCCCCACGTTGGGCGCCAAAAAGCTGGGGTAGGTCCCCAAAACAAAACTCAAAAAAACGGGAACGACGAAACTCACTCTATAATTATATGTATATATATATATATCCCGCCCGGTATAAATGTATATTTCTCCCTAAAAATTAGGGGAAAACCGATATGCGCTTCGGTTCTTGCGAACCTCCGCCCTCGAGCCGATCCCTCGAGATCAAACAAAATTACTTGGGCTCGGTGGCCAACTGTCCCCACACAGAAGGAAACACACACAAACACAGAAACACACACGAGTAGAAAAAAAAGGTACCGGGAGACCCCGAATACCTCGCCAAAACAATTCGCGGGGTACCGTATTGGTACCGAAATTACGGGCCACACACAACCGCGAAGCGACCTTTGTGCCGCCAAACCGAATCTGGTTCTCAACCACGAAACTTATTTCAAGGCGAAACGGGACCTTTCGCGATGCACTTTGCTCCTTTCTGGGCGCTACGCACTCGATATATATATTTTCGATTGGGGCTCCCACGGAGTCTCCCCATTCGTCACTTTCACAAAAATAAAAAATAAAGAAAGTGCACTGCACTACGCACATATATATATTTCCTTCAAAATATATATATGCGTAATCCTATGCACATCCAAAAAAATTAGCACCAAAACCAAAAAAAACTCCCACAAAGGGGTACGTTTGTATTTTGTATGTTTGTATGCCGGTATATTTTCCGTCCACCGGTGTCCTCTGCCTTCTCCGTTTTCCTCGTCTTCTCGCCCTTCTGCGTTCCTTCCGCCTTTTGTATTTGGCTCTTTCGTATTTTATTTTATTCGGCCTCTTGCCGGCTCTATATTTTTTTCCTTCTTTTTTTTTCAAAATGCTTCAAAAAACCCGCGGTCAAACTCTTGAGACAGCGTGTCTCTGACTCGGCCAATCTAAGAATCACCCGAATTCCCCACAGCTGACCATGGGCAAATTCTATGCCACCCACATACATTCATTACATTCCATGCATACGACACATTACATTAGTTCACAGACCAATTCAATTCCATTTTATTTGAACAAAAACTATACAATTGGTTTTACATGCTAAAAGCTTAAGCTAGCGGAAAACGTGTTGGCTCAACAATAGGGGCCCAACGGATGTATAATGTTTACAAGATTTACAATGTTATTTAAGTTATTGATTTGATAATTTTACATAGTGTAGATCTTTGACATCGGGGTGTTCAATTCCGTGTGTCCTTGTTGGTCCTCTCGGGATGGGGGTGGTAGTGTGGCGGCCTATTTAGCCGCGATGTTGACTGCTATCACTACTTTGGTAGAAGTGATACAGTCCGTTGCTTGATGTCCTTGGGAATGTCTGCTCATTTAGCAGATTCAATGTGAGGAATTGTTCCCCGGGAGTCGAACTTCTCAGGTCCCTGATAGCCATGTTTTGGTGATTTCCGATGTCGTGTAGTTGCCTCTGGAACAGTGTCACCAAGTAAGGGGATGATGCGAGCTTCTTCTTCTCCTGTTGTTGGGGTACTTCTGGCGGTCTCTGTCATAGGAGAGATCGGTGCATATTCGGAGTATCTTCCTCTCGAAGATCGAAAGCTTTTCCATGCTGGTCTTCGAGATGGAAACCCATACTCTATGATCGGCCGAATGAGTTGCTTGTAGAGTAGCAACTTCGTCTTCTGGCTTAGTCCGTTTTGTTTTCACATAATCGCTGTAGCTTTATAGCTATCAAGTACTCCACGATCTTGCTTATATTGCTCAAGAGCGATACAAGCCTATATCCCGAAACACTAGAAGCTTTTTACTTTTTGGGTATTGCAACAATTTTTGCAACTTTCCACTTACTTGGAAAGTAGCAATTGTTGATGCAATTGTTCATGACTATGGTGAGAAGTATCATCACCGCTTGTGGCATTCGTTTCAGGACAAAGTTCGATATTTTGTCGGCTCCGACCGCTTTCCTTGTTACGCTGCGTTGAATGATTAGAGTGATTTCTTCTGTTGTTGTCAGCTCTTCATTTTCTGCTGATTCATCGGCTGGATTTTCCTCGTTGAAAATAACGATTGGTGGGGATGGATTTCCAACGGTGCAGATGTAGCTATTGACTTCTGTGACAAATACGGGATCATCGGGTGGCGATGGTTGGAAGTTTTCTTCAAAAGATCTTGCGAGCGCTTTAGCTTTCTGGGCTGGAGTGCTTGCGTCTGCTTCACTTGTGGTTAGAGTTTCTGGTAAACCCTTTTTATTACCGATGATCTGGTGTATTTGTCGGAACATGTCAGGTCCTGGCCTTATTTGGCGAAGCTTGTTTTCCAACTGGGTGTTGTTGTGGTGGCGTACTGCATTCTGAAATATTATTTTAGTGCAGTTCAATTCACTGAGAACAGTTTAACCGCTGTAGTCTCTTCCTTAACATTTGCCTGTGGAGATAAAGGTTTTGGATATGAATTGGTAAGTGACTATACCTGTCTTTGCTTGTTCTTGGCCTTTTTTGTTGGTCAAAGGCACCGTTGATTGACTGCTCCAGTCCTCCAATTGCATCATCAATCTCTGTATTGATATGTTGTTGATGGTATTTGCATGTTCCCCAGTACATCTTCGTGTAGTTTGCCTATGTCCAGCTGATGAAGTCTCCTTCTGGTCGGCTGTTGGTGAAAATTGGCTGTTGAAGATTGATTATTAGCTGGACAGCCTCATGCTCAGAATCGCTGCCTAATGTTTTGCAGGAGTAGTTCCTTATTTCTGGGAGGATATTCACCAGATTGGAGGTTGCTATAAAAAAATCGATTGTTGATGGCGTTCGCGGAAATGTTGGCTTTGGTTGTCAGATCGCAACCAATGAATGCCTGTCGGCATTATCATCCAGCCATTTGGCGATAGTTCTACACTGCGCGTCAACCTCCGTACATTACATTGGATGTCTTGCGTTGAAGTCTCCACCTATAAGTCCATAGGTATGCCTTGAAAGAAGTGCATTTACTGCTTCTAGGTCATGTTGCATGTTCGCATCGCTGCCGTTTTGGCCGTATATGCTCAAGACCAGCAATGTTTCTGTGGGGGTCATCTGGATCTCGACTCCTGTCGCTTAAAAATGATCTGAGCTCCGGCACTGTGACATTAGTTGATTTCATGGTCTTCTTGATGAGGACGGCTGTACCCCGCTTCCCTTCGGTGGTGTCAGATCTGAAAATATAAAAATCTTTATACTGTACCTTATCTCTCTTAGTAAGACATGTTTCGCTAAGCAAAACGATGACGGGTTTGTTAGCTTTCAGGAACAGACTGAGTGCAGTTCGTCTTACTAAGCTGCGCACTGAGTTCACGTTGTACGCTATAATATGCAGTCGTTTTATACGTTGCATATTTCTAATAAAAACGTGGCTAGCGCCACGGACTTTTGGTTCTCACTGAGGTTCCTCTACCCCGCTGGGATAGCGCTGCGAGCCTTGCCAATGAGTGTGGTGAGGTCTGCACCAAATACTCTCTGCACCTCGCTGTTCAGGTTGATATTTCCCTGCCCAGGTTTGATGTTTGGCTGCGGTTTGGTTTGCTGGGTTTGTAGCTGCTGCCGGCTGTGGTCGCTGCGAGTTTGTGTTTACTTTGGCTACAGTAGAGAAACTCAGTGCTGGATGGGTAAGGCAAAGGCAGATTTAGCTGCAAGCTCGTGCTGCGCCTTCTTAGCTGCTATGGCGTGTGCTTTTTCTGCGATCTTCGCTTTATACAAGGAACACCCTTTGTAGCTAGCTGGATGCCCTTTGCTTTTGCAATTGGCACAGAATACCTCGGCTCCTGTTGTCTCTTTCGCTCACACTCTCCTGGCTTGTGTTTCGAGTTACACATAACACATACATATTCCATCTCGCAGTTGGATGCAACATGTCCGAATCTCTGGCAGTTCTTGCACTGCACAATATCCTTTGTCTTCAGTGGTTGCCAGCTTACGCTCTGATCGAGGATCATCGTCTTCTTGGAGACCTCTGCCAATGATGCTGATTTTTCAATTTCAACAACGTGGTAGTTTGTTTGTGCATCCTTAGTTTTGGTAGATCGTAAGGTCGACACTTTGATGGCTGGGACTTCTTTGGCGATGAGTCCATCTTCCGTGTAAGAAGCATGAATGCCTTTAACGACAAGGATGTTCTTCCTGTCAGTTTTCGGGGTGTAGGTGAAGTTGTTGATTTTTCTTTGCTTTAGGAGCAACTTAATTTTCTCGAACCCTTCACGGTCACAGTCTGTGTATTTATTACTGTTTTTCCCTTGGGCAGGTTCTTAATACAAATGTTAATGATATTATTTTTGGCGTAACGTGAGATTTCGGCCACGTTTGCTGAAAAACACGTGATAGGTGGCATCGCTGGCGTCTTTGTTGTCACAGAGTTAGGATTCTGTACTGATGGTTGAGTTGGTTGGATCGGTGGGGTTGGCTGGATCGGTGGGGTTGGCTGGATCATCCTGGTCTTCTTCGACGGCATTGGAGATGTCTTCTGTAGACACCTCTTTTCCCCTGGTTCAGGTGATGGACATAAATTATCTTCCACCATTTGATTGTTTCCGCTGGGAGGCGGAGGCTCGGGTGCTGACTCGGAATCGCTCGACATACTTACGGCATTCGAGTCCGCCATGTCGTCCTCTTCGTCCGACAATTGTTGTAGCAGATCCCGAATTCTTCTACCGAATTTGGGACCGGCTTCCTTTTTCAAGGTTTTTATGAGGCCCACGATCACCTCGAAGGCCCCATGGGCTGTTTTCGGCTGCCTTATGCTCAAAACTCTCACTAGCACCGATTTCTTCACTAATTACGTTCCCGGAATTTATCATAATATTGTTTCTTGGGTCACTGACGGTTTCCTTCATCCAACGATGAGAGGGTAATTAGCACTAATTTGCTGGTTTTTGAGTTGCGGTAACTAGTTTACTAATTATCTGTGGTTCGTACGTCCGTGCACTACGACTGTCGACTGATCACTGTTCACAGACCTTCGACCGATGCAGACGTGTTTCGACTTAGTGCGAATTCGGCAAATACTTACTATAGTTAATATAGTTATAGTCGTTTTTCTTTGTTTCTCTGTAAAAGAAAAAAAACGAATGTCATCGAAAGAGCGGTCCGCACTCTTAAAAGCGGGCAAATGTGACGAAGCGGTGCCTGATACATCAGACCACCAGGCTGGCACATCAGGCTATCAGCCATCGCAGCCGGAGGAGAGGAAGAAACGGATGAAGAAACTTCATCCGCAACCTAATGTGGTGAAGCGCTGTTGGACTGTCACCTCAGGCGACACGATAGTTGCGGAAGAAGAAGAAGCAACAACAGCAGCAGCTGCGACTTCATCGCAGCTACAGCTGCGCTACGCAAAAAAACCAGTACGAATCGGTAGACGGTGAGGGGAGTTTCTTCTACGGCGGTAGCGGGAACCCCCTCCGAATCTGTCATCATATCTGATGATGAAGAGGAGGATGAGCGCTAAGAGCTGGTGAGGGAGAGAGAGGAACTAGACGCCCACATCCTGTGACTTCAAACTAAGCTGAATGCAATGAAAGCGGCCAAGGAAACGCAACAGCAGTGACAACAACAGCGAAAACAGCAGCAACAAGAACGTTTCCAACAGCTGGCAAATGGTAACGTTCCACACCTGCCACGCGACAGCAACAACAACCAATGAAGCAGCAACAACAACAACGACATCCTCAGAAGCAGACGCAGCAGCAGTAGCCAAGAAGGAGAGATGTCCGCCCATCAACGTCTTCGGACTGGAGACCAAGGAGGTGAACAAATTATGTAAGTTGGCCACAAAAAATTCCTATTATTTAAAGTATAAAGGGCCTTTAAGGCTTTCGGTCCACTGCTCAGCAGTGGCAGATTACCGCGTCATAAAAGAAAAGCTAGCGGCGGCGGTGGCCCAGTTTTTCTCGTATACCCCAAAAGGGGAAAAAGTAAAGACAATGCTCTTCCCGAGGATATACTCGCTGTGTTGCACCAGGCGCAGAGCGACGATGTCACGTTCGTTGGGGTTAAGCCCTTCATCACTGCGGTAACGAGAAGGGAGAACAGGAAACTTCGGGTTGGGACCTTCCGAGTCGGAACATTGCCCACTCGATTTTCGTTTGAGCTTTCTTGAACTCTGAAGAGCCTCGCAATGGAGGACTCTCCAGAAGCTCATCAATCTCCTTAATTTTTTCTTCGACCGCCTCACGATCTTCGGAAAATTTGAAGGGGTACTCGACCGCCTCGAGTGACCCTGCCGCTCCAATAACCGGGCAGCCCTAAGCGACTTCCTCATCACTTCTACAGTGCCGGCCTTCAACCCTCGGCACACTACCTCATAGGCCAACTCCTCCTGAGAAAGCCTATTAATCTCCATTTCTTAATTTCTAGAAAAACCCAACAATTGAAACGGCTAAAAACAACCCTATTGCCAAGCCTAGTAAAATAAAAACCAAAATTGAAAAATCCAAAAATATCAAAAACCAAAATCAAAAAAGAATCCAAAAACCAGGATTAAAAAGCAAAATAATACACCCAAAATCAAAATCAAAAACATTGCAAATCCAAAAATAAAAGCAAAATAAAAAAATCAAAGTCAAAAGCAAAAAAATTCAAAAACCATGAAGAAAAAAACAGGGTACATATAAAAATATCAAAAAAGCAAATATTTAAAAAAAATATAAAGTCCAATAAAAAAAATAATATGTATATGTATATTAAAAATAACCCGTAACCAAAAAAAAACGCAATTAAAATATATAAGAAAAAAAAACTTTAAATATATAAAAAAAAAACCGCAAAGTTGGACCTAGCAGTCCCCAAAAACTTGCCCCACGTTGGGCGCCAAAAAGCTGGGGTAGCAATAAAAAAAAGTATATAAAAATCAAAAAAAATATAAAGTCCAATAAAAAAAATAATATATATATGTATATAAAAAGTAACCCGTAAAAAAAACCCAATTAAAATATATAAGAATTTTTTTTTAAAATGTAACAAAAAAAATGGAAAAAAAAACCGAGGTCCCGTCTCAAAAAAAAACCGCAAAGTTGGACCTTGCAGTCCCCAAAAACTTGCCCCACGTTGGGCGCCAAAAAGCTGGGGTAGGTCCCCAAAACAAAACTCAAAAAAACGGGAACGACGAAACTCACTCTATAATTATATGTATATATATATATATCCCGCCCGGTATAAATGTATATTTCTCCCTAAAAATTAGGGGAAAACCGATATGCGCTTCGGTTCTTGCGAACCTCCGCCCTCGAGCCGATCCCTCGAGATCAAACAAAATTACTTGGGCTCGGTGGCCAACTGTCCCCACACAGAAGGAAACACACACAAACACAGAAACACACACGAGTAGAAAAAAAAGGTACCGGGAGACCCCGAATACCTCGCCAAAACAATTCGCGGGGTACCGTATTGGTACCGAAATTACGGGCCACACACAACCGCGAAGCGACCTTTGTGCCGCCAAACCGAATCTGGTTCTCAACCACGAAACTTATTTCAAGGCGAAACGGGACCTTTCGCGATGCACTTTGCTCCTTTCTGGGCGCTACGCACTCGATATATATATTTTCGATTGGGGCTCCCACGGAGTCTCCCCATTCGTCACTTTCACAAAAATAAAAAATAAAGAAAGTGCACTGCACTACGCACATATATATATTTCCTTCAAAATATATATATGCGTAATCCTATGCACATCCAAAAAAATTAGCACCAAAACCAAAAAAAACTCCCACAAAGGGGTACGTTTGTATTTTGTATGTTTGTATGCCGGTATATTTTCCGTCCACCGGTGTCCTCTGCCTTCTCCGTTTTCCTCGTCTTCTCGCCCTTCTGCGTTCCTTCCGCCTTTTGTATTTGGCTCTTTCGTATTTTATTTTATTCGGCCTCTTGCCGGCTCTATATTTTTTTCCTTCTTTTTTTTTCAAAATGCTTCAAAAAACCCGCGGTCAAACTCTTGAGACAGCGTGTCTCTGACTCGGCCAATCTAAGAATCACCCGAATTCCCCACAGCTGACCATGGGCAAATTCTAT
Organism: Eristalis pertinax; assembly: GCA_907269125.1. NCBI lineage: Eukaryota > Metazoa > Arthropoda > Insecta > Diptera > Syrphidae > Eristalis > Eristalis pertinax. The sequence continues at coordinate 89,887,205 of OU026145.1, forward strand.
GCCACCCACATACATTCATTACATTCCATGCATACGACACATTACATTAGTTCACAGACCAATTCAATTCAATTTTATTTGAACAAAAACTATACAATTGGTTTTACATGCTAAAAGCTTAAGCTAGCGGAAAACGTGTTGGCTCAACAATAGGGGCCCAACGGATGTATAATGTTTACAAGATTTACAATGTTATTTAAGTTATTGATTTGATAATTTTACATAGTGTAGATCTTTGACATCGGGGTGTTCAATTCCGTGTGTCCTTGTTGGTCCTCTCGGGATGGGGGTGGTAGTGTGGCGGCCTATTTAGCCGCGATGTTGACTGCTATCACTACTTTGGTAGAAGTGATACAGTCCGTTGCTTGATGTCCTTGGGAATGTCTGCTCATTTAGCAGATTCAATGTGAGGAATTGTTGCCCGGGAGTCGAACTTCTCAGGTCCTTGATAGCCATGTTTTGGTGATTTCCGATGTCGTGTAGTTGCCTCTGGAACAGTGTCACCAAGTAAGGGGATGATGCGAGCTTCTTCTTCTCCTGTTGTTGGGGTACTTCTGGCGGTCTCTGTCATAGGAGAGATCGGTGCATATTCGGAGTATCTTCCTCTCGAAGATCGAAAGCTTTTCCATGCTGGTCTTGGAGATGTTATGCCATATAGGAAACCCATACGCTATGATCGGCCGAATGAGTTGTTTGTAGAGTAGCAACTTCGTCTTCTGGCTTAGTCCGTTTTGTTTTCGCATAATTGGGTATGCGAGGGAATCCAAAACTGGCCCTTTTAAGAGTCAGCTTCGAGTGGTTGTTGAATTTCAATTTCTCGGTGAAATTGACGCCGAGATACTTCACCTTGTCCGCTGACGTTATTGTCGCGCCATTCTGAAGCACGATTTTAATGCTCCGGCATGCCGTTACTGATCTGCATCTACCTCCGGATGGTCTTCTGAAGCACATGAGTATCGATTTCTCCGCATTTATTCGGATACCCCATTTGGTGTAGTAGTTGTACTTCTCTCTTTCTTGGTTTTCGACCCTCCGCGCTGCGATTTGCGGTGACATTGAAGTGGCGTATGTCAGTGAGTCATCTGCAAATAGACAACATCTAACTGTGTCGGCTAGAGGTGGTTGGTCTGCCGTGTAGATGTTGTACAGCTTTGGTCCCAGCTTTAATCCTTGGGCAACTCCTGCTTTGATGTTCCGCTACGTTGACTGGCTGCCCTCTACCTGGACGTAAAACTTTCTAGAGTGAAGAAAGCGGTAGATCATTTTGATTAGGTTCGAGGGGAATCCCATCAGATTCATCTTGTAGACAAGTCCCTCTATCCAGACCGCGTCGAATGCTTTTTCCACGTCCAGAAAGCAGGCCACTGTGAGTTGGTGGTTGTTCAGGCCAGCTACGACGTCAAGTTGTAACTTCATTAAGGGATGCAGCGTCGAATGTTTTTTTCCCGGAATCCGTACTGTATATCCGGCATGATGTTAAGGTCGGTGGACCATCGCTTTAGCTTTATCGCTATCAAGTACTCCACGATCTTGCTTATATTGCTCAAGAGCGATATATGCCTGTATAGCTTTTTACTTCTTGGGTATTGCAACAATTTTTGCAACTTTCCACTTACTTGGAAAGTAGCAATTGTTGATGCAATTGTTCATGACTATGGTGAGAAGTATCATCACCGCTTGTGGCATTCGTTTCAGGACAAAGTTCGATATTTTGTCGGCTCCGACCGCTTTCCTTGTTATGCTGCGTTGAATGATTCCAGTGATTTCTTCTGTTGTTGTCAGCTCTTCATTTTCTGCTGATTCATCGGCTGGATTTTCCTCGTTGAAAATAACGATTGGTGGGGATGGATTTCCAACGGTGCAGATTTGACTTCTGTGACAAATACGGGATCAACGGGTGGCGATGGTTGGAAGTTTTCTTCGAAAGATCTTGCGAGCGCTTCAGCTTTCTGGGCTGGAGTGCTTGCGTCTCCTTCACTTGTGGTTAGAGTTTCTGGTAAACCCTTTTTATTACCGATGATCTGGTGTATTTGTCGGAACGTGTCAGGTCCTGGCCTTATTTGGCGAAGCTTGTTTTCCAACTGGGTGTTGTTGTGGTGGCTTACTGCATTCTGAAACATTATTTTAGTGCAGTTCAATTCACTGAGAACAGTTTGGTAGTCTCTGCTTTGTGTGTTCCAGTCCCTGCGGTATATCCGCTGTAGTCTCTTCCTTAACATTTGCCTGTGGAGATAAAGGTTTTGGATATGAATTGGTAAGTGACTATACCTGTCTTTGCTCGTTCTTGGCCTTTTTTGTTGGTCAAAGGCACCGTTGATTCACTGCTCCAGTCCTCCAATTGCATCATCAATCTCTGTATTGGTATGTTGTTGATGGTATTTGCATCTTCCCCAGTACATCTTCGTGTAGTTTGCCTATGTCCAGCTGATGAAGTCTCCTTCTGGTCGGCTGTTGGTGAAAATTGGCTGTTGAAGATTGATTATTAGCTGGACAGCCTCATGGTCAGAATCGCTGCCTAATGTTTTGCAGGAGTAGTTCCTTATTTCTGGGAGGATATTCACCAGATTGGAGGTTGCTATAAAAAAATCGATTGTTGATGGTGTTCGCGGAAATGTTGGCTTTAGTTGTTAGATCGCAACCAATGAATGCCTGTCGGCATTATCATCCAGCCATTTGGCGATAGTTCTACACTGCGCGTCAACCTCCGTACATTACATTGGATGTCTTGCGTTAAAGTCTCCACCTATAAGTCCATAGGTATGCCTTGAAAGAAGTGCATTTACTGCTTCTAGGTCATGTTGCATGTTCGCATCGCTGCCGTTTTGGCCGTATATGCTCAAGACCAGCAATGTTTCTGTGGGGGTCATCCGGATCTCGACTCCTGTCGCTTCAAATGATCTGAGCTCCGGCACTGTGACATTAGTTGATTTCATGGTCTTCTTGATGAGGACGGCTGTACCCTACTTCCCTTCGGTGATGTCAGATCTGAAAATATAAAAATCTTTATACTGTACCTTATCCCTCTTAGTAAGACATGTTTCGCTAAGCAAAACGATGACGGGTTTGTTAGCTTTCAGGAACAGACTGAGTGCAGTTCGTCTTACTAAGCTGCGCACTGAGTTCACGTTGTACGCTATAATATGCAGTCGTTTTATACGTTGCATATTTCTAATAAAAACGTGGCTAGCGCCACGGACTTTTGGTTCTCACTGAGGTTCCTCTACCCCGCTGGGATAGCGCTGCGAGCCTTGCCAATGAGTGTGGTGAGGTCTGCACCAAATACTCTCTGCACCTCGCTGTTCAGGTTGATATTTCCCTGCCCAGGTTTGATGTTTGGCTGCGGTTTGGTTTGCTGGGTTTGTAGCTGCTGCCGGGTGTGGTCGCTGCGAGTTTGTGTTTACTTTGGCTACAGTAGAGAAACTCAGTGCTGGATGGGTAAGGCAAAGGCAGATTTAGCTGCAAGCTCGTGCTGCGCCTTCTTAGCTGCTATGGCGTGTGCTTTTTCTGCGATCTTCGCTTTATACAAGGAACACCCTTTGTAGCTAGCTGGATGCCCTTTGCTTTTGCAATTGGCACAGAATACCTCGGCTCCTGTTGTCTCTTTCGCTCACACTCTCCTGGCTTGTGTTTCGAGTTACACATAACACATACATATTCCATCTCGCAGTTGGATGCAACATGTCCGAATCTCTGGCAGCTCTTGCACTGCACAATATCCTTTGTCTTCAGTGGTTGCCAGCTTACGCTCTGATCGAGGATCATCGTCTTCTTGGAGACCTCTGCCAATGATGCTGATTTTTCAATTTCAACAACGTGGTAGTTTGTTTGTGCATCCTTAGTTTTGGTAGATCGTAAGGTCGACACTTTGATGGCTGGGACTTCTTTGGCGATGAGTCCATCTTTGATTTCATCTTCCGTGTAAGAAGCATGAATGCCTTTAACGACAAGGATGTTCTTCCTGTCAGTTTTCGGGGTGTAGGTGAAGTTGTTGATTTTTCTTTGCTTTAGGAGCAACTTAATTTTCTCGAACCCTTCACGGTCACAGTCTGTGTATTTATTACTGTTTTTCCCTTGGGCAGGTTCTTAATACAAATGTTAATGATATTATTTTTGGCGTAACGTGAGATTTCGGCCACGTTTGCTGAAAAACACGTGATAGGTGGCATCGCTGGCGTCTTTGTTGTCACAGAGTTAGGATTCTGTACTGATGGTTGAGTTGGTTGGATCGGTGGGGTTGGCTGGATCGGTGGGGTTGGCTGGATCATCCTGGTCTTCTTCGACGGCATTGGAGATGTCTTCTGTAGACACCTCTTTTCCCCTGGTTCAGGTGATGGACATAAATTATCTTCCACCATTTGATTGTTTCCGCTGGGAGGCGGAGGCTCGGGTGCTGACTCGGAATCGCTCGACATACTTACGGCATTCGAGTCCGCCATGTCGTCCTCTTCGTCCGACAATTGTTGTAGCAGATCCCGAATTCTTCTACCGAATTTGGGACCGGCTTCCTTTTTCAAGGTTTTTATGAGGCCCACGATCACCTCGAAGGCCTCATGGGCTGTTTTCGGCTGCCTTATGCTCAAAACTCTCACTAGCACCGATTTCTTCACTAATTACGTTCCCGGAATTTATCATAATATTGTTTCTTGGGTCACTGACGGTTTCCTTCATCCAACGATGAGAGGGTAATTAGCACTAATTTGCTGGTTTTTGAGTTGCGGTAACTAGTTTACTAATTATCTGTGGTTCGTACGTCCGTGCACTATGACTGTAGACTGATCACTGTTCACAGACCTTCGACCGATGCAGACGTGTTTCGACTTAGTGCGAATTCGGCAAATACTTACTATAGTTAAAAACACAGCCAGTTGCCAGCCAATAGTGTGGCTCAGAGGAAGTGGTGCTAGACCGCAAACTTAGTGAACCCAGCGGGGTGGGTTCGAAAACCAGAAACGCAGTCGTCGTTTTTCTTTGTTTCTCTGTAAAAGAAAAAAAACGAATGTCATCGAAAAAGCGGTCCGCACTCTTAAAAGCGGGCAAATGTGACGAAGCGGTTCCTGATACATCAGACCACCAGGCTGGCACATCAGGCTATCAGCCATCGCAGCCGGAGGAGAGGAAGAAACGGATGAAGAAACTTCATCCGCAACCTAATGTGGTGAAGCGCTGTTGGACTGTCGCCTCAGGCGACACGATAGTTGCGGAAGAAGAAGCAACAACAGCAGCAGCTGCGACTTCATCGCAGCTACAGCTGCGCTACGCAAAAAAACCAGTACGAATCGGTAGAGGGTGAGGGGAGTTTCTTCTACGGCGGTAGCGGGAACCCCCTTCGAATCTGTCATCATATCTGATGATGAAGAGGAGGATGAGCGCTAAGAGCTGGTGAGGGAGGGAGAGGAACTAGACGCCCACATCCTGTGACTTCAAACTAAGCTGAATGCAATGAAAGCGGCCAAGGAAACGCAACAGCAGCGACAACAACAGCGAAAACAGCAGCAGCAGCAACAAGAACGTTTCCAACAGCTGGCAAATGGTAACAACAACGACATCCTCAGAAGCAGACGCAGCAGCAGTAGCCAAGAAGGAGAGATGTCCGCCCATCAACGTCTTCGGACTGGAGACCAAGGAGGTGAACAAATTATGTAAGTTGGCCACAAAAAATTCCTATTATTTAAAGTATAAAGGGCCTGTAAGGCTTTCGGTCCACTGCTCAGCAGTGGCAGATTACCGCGTCATAAAAGAAAAGCTAGCGGCGGCGGTGGCCCAGTTTTTCTCGTATACCCCAAAAGGGGAAAAAGTAAAGACAATGCTCTTCCCGAGGATATACTCGCTGTGTTGCACCAGGCGCAGAGCGACGATGTCACGTTCGTTGGGGTTAAGCCCTTCATCACTGCGGTAACGAGAAGGGAGAACAGGAAACTTCGGGTTGGGACCTTCCGAGTCGGAACATTGCCCACTCGATTTTCGTTTGAGCTTTCTTGAACTCTGAAGAGCCTCGCAATGGAGGACTCTCCAGAAGCTCATCAATCTCCTTAATTTTTTCTTCGACCGCCTCACGATCTTCGGAAAATTTGAAGGGGTACTCGACCGCCTCGAGTGACCCCGCCGCTACAATAACCGGGCAGCCCTAAGCTACTTCCTCATCACTTCTACAGTGCCGGCCTTCAACCCTCGGCACACTACCTCATAGGCCAACTCCTCCTGAGAAAGCCTATTAATCCCCATTTCTTAATTTCTAGAAAAACCCAACAATTGAAACGGCTAAAAACAACCCTATTGCCAAGCCTAGTAAAATAAAAACCAAAATTGAAAAATCCAAAAATAATATCAAAAACCAAAATCAAAAAAGAATCCAAAAACCAGGATTAAAAAGCAAAATAGAACATCCAAAATCAAAATCAAAAAAAATTACAAATCCAAAATTAAAAGTATAATAAAAAAATCAAAGTCAAAAGCAAAAAAAATCCAAAAACCATGAAGAAAAAAACAGGGTATATATAAAAATATCAAAAAAGCAAATACATAAAAAAATATAAAGTCCAATAAAAAAAATAATATATATATGTATATAAAAAGTAACCCGTAACCAAAAAAAAAAACAATTAAAATATATAAGAAAAAAAAATTTTAAATATGAAAAAAAACCCGAGGTCCCGTCTCAAAAAAAAACTGCAAAGTTGGACCTAGCAGTCTCCAAAAACTTGCCAAACGTTGGGCGCCAAAAATGTCGCGCAACTAGCGGCACCTGGTGGTCCCAAAAGACCTTCGGCCCCGCACAACGCAGCTGGGGTAGGTCCCCAAAACAAAGCTCAAAAAAACAATCTTCCCGAAGGAAGTGGGCGCCACGTCGTCTTTCGTCGGGAACGACGAAACCCACTCTATAATTATATGTATATATATATATATACCCCGCCCGGTATAAGTGTATATTGCTCCCTAAAAATTAGGGGAAAACCGATATGCGCTTCGGTTCTTGCGAACCTCCGCCATCACGTCAATCCCTCGAGATCAACTTTCACCCAGCAAAAAAAATTACTTGGGCTCGGTGGCCAACTGTCCCCACACAGAAGGAAACACACACGATACCTTGCCAAAACGATTCGCGGGGTACCGTATTGGTACCGAAATTACGGGCCACACGCAACCGCGAAGCGACCTTTGTGCCGCCAAACCGAATGTGGTTCTCAACCACGAAACTTCACGGCGAACCGGGACCTTTCGCGATGCACTTTGCCCCTTTCTGGGCGCTACGCACTCGATATATATATTTTCGATTGGGGCTCCCACGGAGTCTCCCCAATCGCCACTTTCACAAAAATAAAAAAAACCCAAAAGAAAGTGCACTGCACTACGCATATATATATTTCCTTCATAATATATATATGCGTAATCCTATTTCCCCACCGCTGACCATGGGCAAATTCTATGCCACCCACACACATTCCATAGATTCATTACATGCCATGCATACGACACATTACATTCATACCACCCATATCCACAATCACTCATACCACGCATATCGATCTCCCCACGGGATCATGCGTCCCACTCACACGCATATGATCGTGCAGACCCGTCAACGGCACGCATCCAGCCTTTGTTTTCGGCTGAATGGTTTGTTTTGTGATTGGTAATTTGGTGCATTTCTCCACCCGCATACACGCGATCATATGTTCGATGATGGGCTACCACTGCGAAGGGAATTACGTCATATGATTGGTAGTGTTATTCCTTTGTATGTTATTTTTGTATGATTGTTATATTTGTATATGCGTTTGTATGTTTATATTTATGTTGTGATCGATGTTATTGTTATATTAGAAGTGTTATACGTTTATCGTTTTGTATGTTTTTATTCGCTCATACATATGTATGTAGGTTTTCGGGTAATTTTTTTTGCCAGACGGCGACTCCCGAGAAGTATGAGGATCCCAGGGCACTGGTGTAAATCAATGTCTTGCTACTATTTCAAATATTCCGGATAAGTAACCCTTTAGCGTCGCGATCCCCACGATCGCGAAAGATCCCGTGCAGACAATTTCAATCAGGGGGAGCGCTATTTGGCGAGGTGTTCGACGTATACCTTTACCTCGCATGAGGATTGAGGTGCAGGGAAGACGAAACAGAACATATTTTGTTTCGTGAAATTTGCACGCAACAGTCTGAAGTGCAGTCGTTGCCCCTTTTGGATTCCAACGGAAGAACGAGTGCACATGGATTCCGTGACATATTACCATCCTAACCTAGAAAATATATTTAAGAATAAATATAGAATTATTGAGAATCCTCTTTTATTTCAAAAACATAAAACTATCCCTTGCAGCGTAGTAATAACTTTTGTTTCTCTCTTTCAGTGCTTTCCCTTTTCTATATGAATAATATTTTATTCGCTAACCCTCGCCATTGCATTCAGCTTTCTGTTTAGCTTTACGTGCATCGAATCTCATGAAAATTCGGAATTTAAATTTTAATCTTAACCAGCTTTCGCTCTGCAATGGTTTGCCTTATTCATTTTGCTGATGGTTACGTAGCTTTCCCGTTATCGATTTTAATGTATCCCTATCCTATCCCTACCTAATCCCACCTAACACACATTACCAGCCGCGTAATGTTTTAAACATACTACAATATCAGGAATTCGTATCATATCACACCACACAAACACCCAAGCACTCTAACTGAAATATGTTATTCCACTCACGCACAAAGAATGATTAAAAAAAAAACCAAAAAAAAAAGCTACGGTACACAGCAAAAAGGAAACATTTCATCACTTCACTGTTTACCTCACATTTATGTTTTCAATTGCTTGCAGAATTTGCTATCAATTGTCATTTCCAATATGTGATCTCGACAAACAAAAAATGAAAACAATTTTCAGTTTGATGCCATTGATTCACTGCGAGTTGATAAACGCACGCACCGAATACTTATATACAAATACTTATGGCACGCAGAAACAAAAACAAAGCTATCAATATCAGATATACGGTATTTTTCCCTTTCGCAGAAAAGAATAATACTATGTTTTCCATCTCTTATTCTCTGAATCTCACATCATGTACGATCCCGCCATATACATATTACAGGTATGTTCTACTCGCATGTCGACTCTCGCGGTTGCGTAGTGTGCAACCCTGCTTATTGTTTGGTGTGTATAGAAGTTAACAAGCCAGTTCATCATTCCCTTTCCACTACCTGCCCCATAGGTTTCACTCCAGTTCACCATTCTCTTTCCACACCTGTCCCATATAAAATTCACATTGCTTACCTCATCTCTTTTTTTTCACAATGTAGTCAAATATGCATTATCGATCAAATGTCGAATGTAGTTCTAAGAAATATGTCTGGGTTATTTTGAAATTCCTAAGAACCAAAATATCGCAATGTAACTAGTTTTTAAGTATAAAAGAAATGGAAACGAATAAAGTACTGTTCAGTTGTTGAAAATCTGGCGCCCGAGCAGCTAGAAAGAAGTAAAGTGTTTCAACCAAGAAATCTTATTGAAAAAGTCTAATAATTTTTAATCTGAATAACGCGAGTGATTCCCCAAGTTTAACAACGCTCTGATAAACCCGAGTAGCAGTCTATACGCAAAAAAAAGTGTGGCCGCGTCGTGATTACAGACGTTCCATAAGAACACGCCTTAACAGTGCCGTCACTCAGTGCGTACAAACCGTTAGCATAAGAACACGGTAAGACTGATTTAAAAATAAAGATTTTTTTTTCTAGTTTTTTTTAATAAGTGCCATCACCCGGTTCTTTAGAACAAGGTTAAACGAAACCAAAAGGGAAATAAGACAGTGTGTGCTTTCAGTGTCTAAGCAAAATAACCGTGGTTAAAACGATAAACTGAATCCAGTGCATGAAATCACCGTTCACATAAGAACACGGCGAAGCTGTGAGTCAACTGTGGGGGAACCCGTACCACAAGTAAAAGACTATGACATAGTCAAAACCAAACCGATTTATAGGGCAATAATCCAACACATAAGGCAAAAGGTCGGAAGCTGACGCAGCCTTAATTTCGTATAATATCTTCGACGACGAATGGTCAAAAATAAAAAAATGTTCGTCATTGCATTATGCTGACAAAAGAAAGGTTCGTACTCTTAAACACGAGCTAAACTCAATGTGTCAACCAAAACAAAGTATAAACGAGTTCTATGCTCGCGTTAATCACCAACTTTCTCTCTTAATTAATAAATTAAAAACAGAAGATCATTCAGAGGAAATGATAAATGCCCTTACTGAAAATTACAGAAACCGGGCCCTGGATATATTTATCAGAGGACTCAATGGTGATGTTTCTAGGATGCTCGTCATCCAGAAACCTAAAACCTTACCAGAAGCATATACATCTTGCCTCGAGTTTCAAAACTTGAATTTTAGAAGCATGCGAGTACATAACAGTTCTGGAAATAACACTATTTCAGCCCATTAGCCATTTAGCTATTTCAACTAAATGTTCCCGGCTAAACCACCGGAGCAGCCCTTACACAGATGCCCGCTTTTCAACGTAATTTAATCTATAACAACCAAACTCCAAGGCCTCCAACCCGCCTTTCAGCAAAACTGGATTAATAACGGACCAGCACCAAGGCCCACCCAACCCAAACCAGCTCAGGCAATGGAAACTGAGTCAGTTCAAACCAGAAATGTAAGAACCGACCCGCTAATATTCCGGCTCAAAGAAGATCAAGCGATTCGTCAAATTTGACACGTAAACAACAGCGTCTTTTTGCCACAAATACCGTGCAGGAAACGGAAGACTACGATGAGTTCCAACCATACGAAGAAAACTACGAGCACGACCAAGAAGAAGAAGAACAACGTGAGACAGCTGAAACAAATTTTATGACTGAAGCCTCTCTAGCGTACCATACCTAGAGTATGCTACTAGAGACGGTAAGACACTCAAGTTCCTTATTGACAATGGAGCCAATAAGAACTTTGTGTCACATGAAGTTGCAGCCAACTGTAAGCTCATCGAAAGACCATTTAAGATACAATTAGCGACAGGACAACTTCAAATTACTCACAAAATAAGCGGACAATTTTTTAAGAGTTTAGGAAACGATAGTTTAATAGATTTCTTCGTTCTTCCTGGATTAAAGCCGTTCGACGGGATAATTGGAGACGACACACTAAGGAATTTGGAAGCAGTAATAGACAGGAAGAACAGCATATTACACATCGCTCCCAACATTAAAATATAACTAAAAGCGAAGCATTCTAAACAGGTCAATAACGTTCAAACAAACGTTGGCTTTGATAAAGAACTCGAAAACATCCTGGCCAAATACGAAAACCTCTTTGGTCCCATATGGGTTAGTGGAACGATCGATACAAGCGTGCGTGCAGAAATAAAAACAACAACAGCGGCACCAATTTATACGAAAACCTACCCATATCCGGCTAATTTACGATCTGAAGTAGAAAAACAAATCGAGAAAATGCTTGCAGACGGTATCATAAGACCATCAAAAAGCCCTTATAATTCTTCCCTTTGGATTGTTCCAATGAAGGCCAAAAGTAAAGAAAAACATGTTATGTGTATATTGATGACATCATCGTCCTAGGAAAAGACAAAGAAGATCATCTGGAAAACCTTGATGAAGTCATTTCCTTAGTCGAAAAGGCCAATCTCAGAGTAAATCTATACAAATCTATGTTCCTTACACCACGCGTTGACTTTCTTGGTTATATAATCACGCAAGATGGAATCCGCCAGGATCCCAAAAGAATTGAAGCAATTAAACATACTCCGCCACCACAAAACCTCAAAGAACTAAAAAGCTTTTTGGGACTTGCTTCATATTACAGAAAGTTAATTATGGATTTCGCAGAAATTGCAAAGCCCTTAACGAACTTAACCCGTAACGCAAATGCGCAAATAAAAGCTAATCAATCTAAAAAAAACTGAAATAAAACTCGAAAAAGACGCAATTAAATCCTTTAATGATCTAAAAGAAATGCTAACATCCTCAGATGTTGATGTTTCCAAACTTTGACCAACCATATCTACTAACAACAGATGCTTCCAACCTTGCAATTGGAGCCGTCCTTTCACAAGGTGAAATAAACAAGGATAGACCAATAACATTAATTTCCAGATCCTTGATCAATGTTGAAGAGAACTATTCCGTCATCGAGAAAGAACTTTTAGCAATAGTTTTGGCACTTGATAAACTAAGAATATATCTTTATGGTGCCAAAAGCATTAAAAAAATCAAAAGGTGGAAGGTAAAGATCGAGGAATTCAACTATCCGTTAATATACAAGCCAGGCAAAACCAACGTCGTGGCACATGATCTATCGAGACTTCCAACAGAACTTAATGTTCTGACTTCATCTTCTGGAACACAGCATAGTGCCGCAGAAGATAGTTCCGATCTAATATCACACTGTGAGGCCCCAATCAATGTATTTCGAAACCAACTTATATTTTCAGAGGGAAAAGAAATATTTTGTAACGAGAATCCATATCCAAAATTTAACAGATATTATATTAAACTACCATCATTTACTAAAGAAAACTCAATCCTAATATACTTAATGGCATTAAAATTCCAGAAAAATATATTTTAACTACAAGACGTCTATAACAATTTCTTCTCAAAAAATAAAATAAGAATTACACAGAATTACACAAATTAATTAATAATTATACGAAATGAGCACAGGCGAGCTCATCGCAATCACAAGGAAAATAAGTAACAAATTCTCGAGAAATATTATTTTCCGCAAATGAAGAAATTAATAAAAAAAATACACAGATTTATACGAAATATGTCGTACTGCCAAATATGATCGTCACCCCCAAATACGAAATTTCTAGAAATCAAAGGAAAAAGCATCATGGACACAACAAAAGTAGGTCAAAACCTAGAGAAAACAGTTCTTGAGACATAGTATACAAAAGAGACAAGCAGATTAAAGGAAAAGATAAACCTATCTTCCAAAAAGCAACTGTAGGGATAGATAACAAAGTTACCATAACAACAACCGACGGGTAAAGAATACACAAATCACATTTAAAAAATATGCCTTCATTCAGATTAATAACCTGCTGTACGGAAACTATCTACAATAGTATTCTAGTTCAATCAACAGTAATGTTTAATTTCGTGAGAATTGAAAAAAACGCGATAACTTTTTACTTTTTTCTAAATTTATTTCTTGGGTGTTGACCCATTGGATGAATAATACAGACTGCATCGAGCCCTACAATGAATTGCACCTTGTGCTTACAATATTCCAATGTAGGCAAAATCAAACCGTGTGACCGACTACGCTGGTGTCAAGTTTGGTTTGCCGTGAAAACACGAGAAGCGTGAATTCCTTCTGCGATTTCTGGTCTCACGGTTCGTTACAAAAATTATTGTTACCTGAGCGCGACTTATATTACAAATTTATTTGCTTACTGCTAGAAAATACAATTTTAGATGAAAGAGTGTTTTGTATATTATTTTAAATTGAACATTCTCCCCCCTTTGAGGGCTTTTCTTCTTACGGTACCAATATATTATCGCGGTTCCAATCATGCCAGCCAATAAGGTATAGCTCACTCCATAATGATTTCATTTTTTCAATTCATTTTTATTAACATTAATTCATACCATAACTTAAATACTAGACAAAAATTCTTAAAACTAGTTGAACGAACAGTGTTACTACTTCTAACTTACTGGCCCTGGCGGGCACTCTAAGCTAAACTTAATCTTAAACTATGTCTTTTGACTTAACCTAACAATGCATAAAACTTAATAACAGAACTATTTTATTTTAAAACCTATATGCTAACTTACATACTACCTTAAAATAACTTAAACTACCTTAAATTAAACATACATACGTATAGACGTGTGTATATACTACTATACGCACATATATATGCATGTACTTAACTATTTATAAGTGTACAAATGTATATACGTAATTTTTTTTTTTTTGTATATTTACAGCTTACAAACTACCTTAAAAACTACCTAACATAAGTAGGTCGGCCATAGGTTGCAGCTGGACTAATCCGCTGCAAGACAAAGACCGACTGCGCCCCATAAGGGGATCTGTACTACCCTTTCCCTAACCAGGGTCTAAAGGGTTCGATGATGGAGTTCCCTAACTACACAGCTACCAGAATTTTCGGTGTTGCTTTGCAACATCCCGAACATCTCGCCTTGATACCGCCGTACTGAACCGGAGGAGACCCTCCTCAGCTCGTTTTGCGACGGAACAGTCGTGGTTGAGTCGCCCATCCACAGTTGAACGGGCGATGTGAAAGAGAAGCGGTACATTCTTGTCTTGTATCAGACCGTGCTTATTAAATGGAGGAATGCTTCTGGGAGGACGAAGCCGTTATGCCGTACCCTTTCATGGTACTGAGGATTGGGGTAGTAAGCCCACGAGATCAAGTTATTGATCGAGTTCATCGGTCTGGCAGTGACTTCGAATCATCTTCACCAGGAAATTGTCCACTCGTATCAGGTTCGCCCTGTTGTATAAAACCTCATTGGAGTAGAATTTCTTGTACTGGGACTCTGGTGTTCTGTAAAGGCGAAGGCAAGCCCTAAGACAAGCCCTCTCAAACACCCGAATCTTTTCCATTAAGCATGCACTCACGTTGACACACGGGACAGCCATAGGTGACCATTGGCCGAATGATGGCCATGTAGCAGATTACCTTCACCCTCGCATCGAGTTGGCTGTTGTAAAACAGTATCTTTGTAAGAGCGAAAGCGCCTCGGGCTCGGGCTAGAGCAGCATCTACATGTTTGTTAAAATATAGATAATGATCTAGCCAGATCCCCAGGTATCTGACTACAGTCCTTTGCGCCAGTGGTTGCCCGTGACGCCCAACAATTGAGAACTGTCGCCAATTCTTTTTTGTATCCGCCGAAGCCTTATACAACGGGGTCCTGAACAGTATGGTTTCCCACTTCTGAAAGTTGATGTTCAACTTCCAGTCGTCGCAACTTCTCATGAATAAGTCGAATTCACCCTGCGCGAGAGTAGTGATGTCCTCGATCTTTTTGCCTGATCTGTACACGATCAAGTTGTCGGCGTACGCAATTACGTGAGGAAGAGAACTTGTCAGATCGCTCAAGAAAATATTGAACAGGATCGGCGAATTAACGGCACTCTGTTGGAGACCATTATTTACTTCAAATATACCTGCAGAGGTCACATTGCCATTCTTGACGACGAACCTTCTACCAGTAAGCATGTTACACAGTAGGTACAGCACTGGTCCTTCTAGCCATACGGTGTCGAAGGCCTTCTCCAGGTCAATCAGGCAGGCACCCGTACATTGTTTCTGACTCTTGTTCCATTGGATCTCCAACACCAGTTTTACGCGGCATGAATAGTGTCATGCCCCGCTTTGAAACCGAATTGGTTATCCGGAATTATATGTTGGTCCTGTACAGTTAGTCAGAGCTCTATTTATCACCTTCTCAAATACCTTGCTGATGTTCGGAAGGAGACTAATTGACCGTAGGTTGCATGGATTCGAAGAATCTTTACCTCGCTTGGAAATGGGTTGCACAATCGCAGTTTTCCAATGCTCCGGATAATGTACATTATGCAGAGCATTGTTAAACAGGATAGTGTACATATTAACCACATCTAGGGGGAGATGTTTTAGCACAATGTTCGAGATCCCGTCGATTCCAACTGACTTTTTCTTCTTAAGTGATTCGAAGACCGCTTGGAGCTCTGCCTTCGATATGAACGGGGGTGAACCCTTTCGTCAGCGATGGCATTATCTGCCATGTTATCTTCATTGAACACGACAAAGCCGATGTTTTCAGATCGCCATTGTTACATGTCTTCTCGAAGTTGCGAGTTGCTAGATTGTACGCGATTCTCCAGGTCGTGGTTTGGGCGAATACTCACATTCACCTTATACACTTCCTGAAAAACCGCGCCTAGTACCTCCGTTTTTTCTTGCGGTTATCATAGAGTACGGCGTTATCTGGATCAATACCAAGTTAACAGAAACTCTGTAATTTTGGACAATTAGTGTTTGAATGTTCTTAATGAGCGATTTCAGTGTCCTAATTTCCTCATGTCGTCTGTCAGTAAACCGTCTCTACTTGACAGTAATCTACCTTTTTGTTGGTGGAGTGTGTCTATTGTCGCATTGCGATACAAGTTTTCGTTGTTTGTGCGTGTGTACCGCGGTATCGTACTTTCTATTGTTCATTTTATTGTCTCGTCCAATTGTATAGGATACATGTCAATCTCCTCGTTTGACAAGTTTCTATTGGACGGTATGTGGAGCGCATTCGAGGAGACTGCTCTCGTCATTTGTTGGGATACGTTTGAACAAACTCCTAATTCCGCAATATCGTTGGGGATCTTGATTTCGGCACTGAGTCCGCAATGGTCACTGAGATACACGAAGGTGTTCAAACAGTTTACCGTTTGTGAGTTTGGGTCTGTCAGCTGCAGTCTTGCGTCAAACAGTAGGATATCCAAGTAAGAACCGCTTCTGGGATAGGACGAGATCTCTGTTGCTTTCAAATCGAGTCTATA
Organism: Eristalis pertinax; assembly: GCA_907269125.1. Taxonomy (NCBI): domain Eukaryota; kingdom Metazoa; phylum Arthropoda; class Insecta; order Diptera; family Syrphidae; genus Eristalis; species Eristalis pertinax. The sequence goes on from OU026145.1 coordinate 89,903,747, forward strand.
CTCGACACTGTGTAAGCAATAGCAGTTGTAAAGCTGGTCCCCTCTATAATTGGAAACTATGTTTCCCCAATATCCATGTCGGGCTTTTAAGTCCGACCAAAATGAAAGAATGAAATAGTTCTCCTCCGAGTCCAGTCTTAGACATCGAAAGAGTGAATCGAGCTCTGATATAGTCGTTCTGGAACTAGGAGAGCCGGAGGAGTAGACCGACACCGCATACAGCTTCTTTCCACTGCGGGGAGAAATGCACACGATGCAGGCCTCCAACTCCTGAAACCGTCGAACTTCACTACTATACACTACTTTGTGTTTAATGTTATTTTTAATGAAAATCGCAACACCGCCACCACCACTGGAGTTGGGCCGGTCTCTTCTTATAACATTATAATTACTGTGCTCTAATGTGCCTCTCTGTATTAGCTTGGTTTCGCAAATCAGAAATAGCTCTGGGCTTTGATCGTCCAAAAATCTATAGAGCTCGTTTTATCCCGGGATCCCTATCAAAAATTTGCATTCACTGCAAGGATCTTATATGTGCTCTCCGTCTGCGCAGCCATCAAGACTGGTGACGTGCTTGGTTCTGCAGGAGCGCTAGAATTTGGCTTACCTGCTCCTCTAACCGATCCATACGCCTTTCAATGGAGGGTTTTCAATCGAGCGTTGGATCGTGTGCTCTTGGCAATGAAGGCTGCGGCACTAACTTCGGTAGCTCCTTTCCCGTGCTCCTCTGACGAGACGCCATTTGGGCGTAAGTCACTTGATGGGTGACGGTTACGGCTGCCTCGAGTGGATTTTTCACAGAAAACCATCTTTGTTTTCCGCTCTTGGAACTTAGGGCAACCCCGATAGTTAGCGGTGTGCCCCGCGTTTCCGCAGAGAACGCACTTGAGCTGACTTTTGTCAGCTGCTCCCTCTTTCCCCAGCGGGCATTACTCCGCCTTGTGGTTTTCACTGCACTTCAGGCATCGAGGCCGCATTTGGCAGTTCGACGCTGCGTGCCCAAACCTTTGGCAGCGAACGCATTGTATAATGCCGTCGCGCCTTTTAATACTTTCCCATACGCAATCATAGTCAGCTAATGTTTATATATCGTTTAGCTTATCGAGTTTGCTATTGGGTGACAGCTGTACGATGAAGAACGGTAATTTCCGTCCCTCTCTTTTTGCCTTGACTGTGGTGAAGGGCTTGACCCCGACGAACTCGAGACCATCGCACACTTGCTCGCTGAGCAGTTGGAAGATCTCCTCCGCTTCGAGCGGTGCGGCAATCTTTAACAATCTCGACTGAAGTTTTTCTCCTTTTGGTGTGAAGGAAGAGAACTCCATCATCGAACGATTTAGACATGTTTTATGAGCTTCATGCTGCTTTACTGTCTTGCAGCTAATAGAGTACTATGGCTCTCCTACATACCGCAGTTTGTATCACGTCAGCCTTGTACAGGTTAATTGGTGGTACTTTTTCTTTCTTCTGTTTCTGTGGCTGTTGCTGGTGTACTGCTGGATGCTGTTGTTGCTTAGTCGATGGATATTGTTGGAGCGCTGCTGCTTGCTGTTGTTGCTGTGATGTCTTCGTCTGCTTCTGCTGTTGTTGCTGGGATGTCTTCGTCTGCTTCTGCTTCTGCTGTTGTTGCTGAGCTGCTGTATTTTGTTGCTGCTTTTGCTGATGTTACTGAGCAGCTGACTGTTGGTTTAGCTTTTTTTTTTGGCTGCTTGCCGTTGTTGTTGCTGCACCTGCTTTTGCAGCTGACTCGTTTCGGGCAAATTTTGTGGTTGTTGCCCGAGTTGTAGAACAGCTTCCTCTTCCTCCTTCCTTCTCCTTTCGAGAGTTATTCTTCGAAGCTCTCTGATCTCTTGAAGGAGTTTGTCAGTCTCCTCTCTCAGATTAGAGACTTCAGTTTGCTTAGCGCGGATTATGGCCTCCACTTCTTCTTCTTCTGTATCGGAGGGCATTGATTCAAAGCTGATGCTGCTTATAGCGAATCTCCCTTCCCTACCATCCGACACATATGAAAATTAATCGTCTTCATCGGCTGCTGTCTCCTTTGATGACGTAGCCTCCGCACTTTCTTCCTCCCTCTGTCTTTCAGGTGACGCGTTAGTGTTGCGTATTTTCGCAGTTGTGGAGATGCGTTCTTTCCTTCTCCTTTTCGCTGTGCCACCGTTGGTTGGTGGCGTGACACTTCTGCCACCGGTTGAAAATTTCTCCCGTCCGCTTCTAGGCGATCGTACTGCCCGTTCGCCTCCGTGCCTTGGGCTCACTCTGTTAATCCAGATTTTATAATCTGGAGAAAGAAAAAATGCTTGCCCCCTTCGAGTCGCAGCTGTTTGTTCTACTGCTTTGGCCACGTTCTTGTTGTGAACCGTAGTTATTTAAATTAGACTATAACACAGTTGCTATTTTATTTAATTGCTTTTAAGGAGCCGAAACACATGCGCACTCTTCAATGGTTTGTTAACGACTGAACTCACTCCACAATGACGATAGTCATGTATGCTTAGATTGTCGCGCTCCTGAAACTCCTCTGCTGCTTGTGTCAGGTTACTAATTCTTTGCTGAAGCAATGTAAACTGATTATCATCAATATAATTTACCTTTGGTGGAACTGGAATTCCGGTCTTATATCCAAGTACTGATACTTGCATTCGGAATGAATGAAGTTCGAATAGAACTGTTAAAATTAACACGACCATTTATAACAGTTGTCGGTAGTTTTAACATGCAAGAAGTTTGAAATTCGAACAGACCTGCAGATCGACTGTTTTGGTCGTGTCAGCACAGATGAGGTGCCCTGTTATATTAGAAACTACTGAAAAAACCCAACTGTTAGAGACCTTGAGAGACCGCCAATAATCTTGAAGTGGTATCTTGTTCATATAGCATTCAGATAGAGCGTCTTTTTTGTGATTCAAAAGAGCCATTTCACATATACTAGACGTGCTTCTTTGTATATGAGTCGGATGTATTTCGCTACAAAAATAATTTCTCGATATAGGAGAGCTGCATGTCGTAAATTCCATTTGAGTCAATGAAAAGAACTCGTCTCTTGTTAATGACCACCATGTAGCTGTAATTTTTATGAACTATAGGAATTGGTATCAAGCTGAAAAATTGGAATTCCTCAGAATTTGTAAGTGGAATCGATACTTCAAACACGAGGGAATTGTTACGGCTGCGGCCTTTGATCGATGACATTCGGTACATATCTATCAATGATCCCCTTGGCAAACTTAAGGTTGCTGGTATATTATTTCTTATTAATTGAAGTTGCTCGCTGAGCTGCTCTGGAGTTATGAGCTGGGGATTGATTTTGGCGAGATTTAAATCCAATATAACGCCCATAAGCACTTGTTGCAGCCTTTTAAAATTTTTTTACTATCAGTATAAGATAGGAATATAAAGGAATTAGCATTTGTTTAAGTTCAATGGATGCCTGCTACCCTTCTATAAGATATAAAGTGTTCGTTAAATATACACGAAATGTCTGAAATTGTTGGTTTATTTGATTGGCGGTACGCTTTAGCATGTTTGTAGTCGATCTGCAATAGAACTTTGCTCTTTAAGCAAATTCAACATATGACGCTCGTTTGCATGTATATTAGATATTTCCTCTTGGATGCGTTGAGAATCATCCTGATCCAAAATACCAAACAAAGTATGCGATAACGTACCAACTATATCTAGTGGGGACCTCGCTAATCTTAATTTTTCATACCTTCACCCTCGAATTGTATGTATGAGTTCGTTGTTATGATCAATAGCAGCTCATCTTTGTTTAAGATTATCTACACTTGGTCTACAATACATCTGCTGGGTTATATTAGTCGTGCAGATCTCTTGCATTTGCTGGAGACAAGATTTAATTTCCCCAACTTCTAACCAATACGTAGTTAGATTAAAATATACGTATACGCTCCAAAATTTATTTACAGTACGAATTCGACCTATGTCCTCAAAGTATATACCTACTGCACTGTCAAGTTGCCTTACAAAGTCTTCTTTATTGGGTTCTGCGAATGATATTGGCAACATAAAGAGTAAAAAGAGAAATGTCATGTTGCCGTCATTAGGGTATTTGATTTTCTGTTTTTACGTTCTACATTATCATTTGCTACGCATTTTTTCTTTGCCTCCCTTTCTTCAACGCTTGGCGGCAAAGGACACAAACTTTGCACAGCTCTTTGATATTTACCAGATTGCGTTTTCACACTAGCTACACGTACTATGCCATCATTGCCTGGATAGACCTCTTCTACCCGACCTAATTTCCAACGCATGGGCGGAATATTTGAAGATACTCAGAAAACCAACGCTTCCAAAAGTGTTGTTGGATGAACTGTATTTGACGAAATTTATTAATATGACTCAAGGGGCAATCTGTTATTTTCGGCTCAGGCAATGCAGTAAGAGGAGTCCCTATTAGATAATGACCTGGAGTTAAAGCTTCAAAATCATTAGGATCGGATGTTAGAACTGCTTTGGTAGACAAACACACAAATACAGTTAAATATGATTTGGTTGGAGTTTTCCCTCTAATTTTATAATGTGTTTTTATGGGACCGCAGAAATCAACTCCTGTGCAGTCATACAAAATAGAAGCGTTTTTCAATCTTCCGCCAACTCTTATGAGATTTGAATTGGTATCGAAGAATGGTGATAACGACGGAATTCTTGATCCTCTAGGAATACGCCTATCGGACTTAAGACACTGGTAATCTTCCGGAAATGATGAAATTTGCGATTGTATACATATTAATCGTGTTGCTTGCTGGATTTTGGTTGTTGTAATATCACCGGTACTTCCTATAATCTTAGGATTTCTACAATTATTGTAGAACCTGAAGCAGTATCCAACTATTCTCTGCAAAGTATTGAACGATTTTTCGTGATTAATGCATTCCATTAAATGTACATCGCGACTAAATGATGCTGTCAGTACAGACTTGTGTTTTCGAAATTCTGGGACTTCCGTAAGCATTTCATAATTGAATTTCTCCCACGAACTTTCATGCTGCGACAGAGAACTTGGACCCTGGAACCAATTACGAGAGTTCGTTAATTCCCGTAGACTTAATCCTCTTGACAAAGTATCAGCTGGATTAAGCTCGCCTTTGATATAGTTCCACTGATCTATTTCCGAACTAGCTTGAATTTTAGCAATTCTGTTTGCTACATATGTTTCTCAGGTGTACGAAGGTGACCTAATCCATGCCAGCACTGTTGTCGAATCAGTATAAAAATATATCCTGTCGATTGGCTTAGCCAAAAACAGCAATAGCCTTTCTACCAGTTCTACCATGAGAACAGCTGCTTGCAATTCTAACCGTGCTATAGTGGTAGTCTTTAATGGCCCTACTCCATATTTAGAGCAAAGAAGGTTAACCTGGATGTGTCCACTTCCGTCAATTGATCTAATGTATACGCATGATCCAAATCTTTTACTGCTATCAGAAAAGGCAAGCAACTCAAGATTTTTTGCGACTGTTAGTATTGAAAAGCGCGGAATACTGAGTTCTTCTAAAATAGAGAATTCACTCAAGTATTTCAGCCATTTGTTAGCCTGATTCTCAGGTATTGGATCATCCCAACCAAGCTTTGTCTTCCATAGCTCGTGACGGAACAACTTTCGTAAAACTATTACTGGGCCCAGTAGTCCCAAAGGATCGAACAGTCGTGCTTATTGAAATTAAATCTGAAGACGTCCGTAAATGGATCCCAAATTAATCCTAGTGTTGTAAGCACTTCTGACTGGTTTAAGAATACAAGCTGTTCTTTATGTTCTGGAGGTATTTTACCCGAAATTACCCAATTTTAGCAACTGGCAAATTTCATCAAGCAAATTCTGAGCATCTTTTACGTTTTCAGAGCCTGTTAGGCAATCATCTACAAAAAAACTATCTTTTAAAATCTTTGCTGATCGTCCGTAAACCTATTTACGATCATCCGCTAACTTAACCAAGCATCTGGTTGCGAGGTAAGAGGCAGATGCTGTGCCGTACGTTACAGTTTGCAGTTGATATATTTGTAACGGATGATCTGGATGTGATCTCCATACAATTAGTTGTAATCCTTTATCTTGGGGATGTACTAGTATTTGTCAATACATTTTTGTTATGTCGCCTGTGAAGACATATCTGTGTAGACGAAAATTAGTAATTATGGAGAAAAGATGTGGTTGGACTGTTGGACCAACCATTAATATATCATTAAGCGAACTTCCAGAAGAGCTTTTGGCAGAAGCATCAAACACCACCCTTAGCTTTGTTGATGAGCTATCGGGCTTCATTACACAATGATGGGGTAATACGTAATGAGTGTGCTCAATGTCCTCTTCGCTAATCGGACGCATGTGGCCAAGCACTTCGTATTCATCCATGAACTTTATATACTCAGCTTTTAGATCCGGCTGTCTATTTAGCTTCCGCTCAAGATAAAGGAACCGTTTAGTAGCCATTTGTAAAGACTCCTCTCAGTATATACTCGGGTCCTGTTTTAATGGCAAATGAACAATAAATTGGCCATTTCGGCTTCGACTGACGGTTGAATTGAAGTGCCTCTCACAATTATGCTCTTCTTTCGTCATTCGTCTCACTGGAGCTTCATAAGATTCTCAGAAGACTCCCAGAAGATTCGTACGAGCGCATCTAGTGAAGATGTTACTTCACATGTTGCCACATGGAAATTAAGAGTAGTCTCATTGGTCAAAACACTACCAGAAATGTTCCATCCCAACTTGGTCTCTCGCAAAACTGGGAGTTCACCTGATATTTTGGTCTCTCCTGGTAGCAGAAGGTTAAAGAAGAGCTCGGCTCCTATCAATAAGTCAATTTGCTGTGTAGTAGAGTACGCTGGGTCTGCCAATTGCACATGGGAAGGTATCTTCCAGCAATGATTGCTAATTTTGTGCGTCTGCTGATAGTCACTTATTCGTGATATGACACTTGCCTCGATGGTCGTCTGGTACTCTAAAGTGCGTGATTCAATGGTAACATTGACAGCAAATTCAGACTTAATTTCCGTTGACCCAACGGCGCTAATGGGAATCTCCATTCGGTGTTGCTTAAGACCTAACTTATGTGGAAATGACTTCGTTATGAAATGAAGCTGAGAACCAGAGTCTAACAAAACACGGCATGGTATTCGCATACCAAAAGCTTAAATGACATTTACAATAGCTGTTGCCAAATAGATATGACGCTTAATCGACCCTACCGCAGCAGTTGAAAAAGAAGTAGGTGACTTACCAATCATACACACGTGACTACCATCTGGTTCTGATGTCCTTGTCTCCTTATGTTGTTGTTGAGCTTCAGCTGATTTTGACTGCTGATGCTTAACTGGCCTAGGTTGATGCAGCAGCGTATTATGACAGCTTCCACATTCTTGACACCTTCTTGACTGACATGATTGGGAGAAGTGGTCTGGTTTCAGATAATTTATGCAAAGACGCAGCTTACAAACCAGTTTTGAGCGATCTTCACCTGAAAGATTTAAAAATTGTGCACAATTAAATATCTGGTGATTACTTGAACTGCAAACAACACAGCTTGAACCCTCAAATTTTCGTTCTGATGTAGCGAGTGATGTCTTCCTTTTCTCTGCTCGGCTGCTGATGGCTTCAATAGTCTGAAACCTTGACCCGACAAATTTCAGGAACTCGGTTATTGATGGGCTGCTTCTTGAATCATCCAAGCCTTGTTTTAACAGCATGCCACTTTCCTTATCCAATTTCCCTAGCATCAAGTGAACAACGATGGGATCCCAATTGTTGGTGTTGTACTCCAGATTGACAAGACCTCCTTTGTTTTATCGTGGAGTCTTTTTAGGCTGCTAGCAGTACCAGTTGTAATTGATTGGTTAAATAGTCTGCTTAGTTGCGCGCTCAAATCTATCTGCTATTATCATACCGCGCATTATTATCATACCGCATATTATCAGTAGCCGGAAAATGTTGGATCAGACAATGCGCATCTCCGGTGAGATTTGCCCTCAAGTAATAGAGCTATTAAGCAGGTGAAATCGGCTGTTCGTGAATTAGTTGTTTAAAAAGTCGCAGAATTGTCGCCAGTTTAGTTAACTCCCGTCAAACTTGGGCAGCTCTATTTTTGGCAGTTTTATTGAAGAAGTAATCATTGGAGTAGAATTCACTGGATCTGGTATGCTGATATCCTGATGTAACTCCATTACCATTATATCTACTTGCTCTTGTAGTTCGTAGTATTCCTCAACGTCAGACGCTGTGATTTGATTTTCTAATTTCTGATACAAGTTAAATATCTCATCCCAGTTCTGTTGCAGACTCTTTTTTCTTAACGTGGTGAAATTCTTGTGGTTGTGATTGGCGCAACTCTGTACAACATTTACTGAGCGCTCTCCGCAATATAGTTATTAAAAGGTCGAACCTTGCTCTAGGTGATAGACTACTTCCTTGGGAGCTCGCATAATCCGGCTTCTTTACAGTCTCCCTAAATCGATGTTGACCTTCGTCTTGATCCTTGTCTAGGAGACACAGACTTTCACTTTAACTTCCAATTGCACCGAGAACTAGTACATTCCGATCGTCCTTCTCCATCTCTACTGGCATCTGCAAGCGATTTTATATATAATCTCCTTGGTGCGTTCTGCCACCCTTTTCACTTCCTGATAATAACCTTTACTGAAGTAAGGATGGCCTATGAGTTGTTTGGAAAAAACTCTACGAATTTCACAGTCGGTTGTCTTGAACCGATTCCAAAGATGTTCAATTCGTTGAAGCCGGTAGTGGAGATACTGTGCAGTTTTTCTTACTGTCTTTACTGTAATTCCTAGCGATACGGCAAATTTCCTCACCAACATTTTCTTTTCTTATCTTGCCCTACAGTACTACACTACAGTATGCACAAGAAGCCAACTCCAAAGCCTTGCAGCTAGTCACTATATAATCAGGATCTTAAACGGTGAAGACGCAACCTGTGATTATCAATTCTAAAGTAAGCCTGTGGTAGAGTTAATAAACGAAGGAACCATATTCCTGACCAATTATGTTGGCAACCTCTCATATAGTTACACAACCAGAAGCCTAAGCGGTTCATTTATTATCAACTTTTACAACGAAACAATTGAGCTATATAACAGAATATATTCAAATTGGGAAATTTCTACTCACCAAGTCCTAACTCCATTGTTACAAAGTAACCTACCTCAGGGTGATATAAAACCAGATCTCCAATATCTATACAAACTACATTTAGACAATGTAAAACGATTGTCCCATTTTTCAGTAAACAATTTACTATCACTAAGCTCCGATATTACCATTTTAGTTGTTGGATTTCTATTTAATATAGGATTGTTTTTGTGGTTAAGAAATAGAACACAAAACAAAGCTCTCATTCCAAGCTTCAAGATTCCGCATCTTGAACCAATAAAAATTAACTTTTGATCTACGGGACGTAGATGCTTAAGACGGGGGAGTTAATACACAGGTTCACCATTCTCTTTCCACTACCTGTCCCATAGGTTACACTCCAGTTCACCATTCCCTTTCCATACCTGTCCCATATAAAGTTCACATTGCTTACCTCATCTCTTTTCTTTTTCACAATGTAGTCAAATATGCATTATCGATCAAATGTCGAATGTAGTTCTAAGAAATATGTCTGGGTTATTTTGTAATTCCTAAGAACCAAAATATCGCAATGTAACTAGTTTTTAAGTATAAAAGAAATGGAAACGAATAAAGTACTGTTCAGTTGTTGAAAATCAGTGAGACAGTTCGCCAACTGTGCTGTGTGGGTATATTTTGTAAACTTATTGCATTGAGACAGTCGTCACTTCAGTGTCGGACGATGTTCGTGCACCTGATCCCATTGTGGTGTACAGTTTCTTACAAGCTGGAGACAACCGTAGGGCCAGACACAACGTCAGCATTCTGACAAATTCCTGATATCGACTGTGTTTGATGATGAACATATTATATTACTCCCCCCATTAGAGGGAACTATACAATTGTTAGTGTTTTTTTTCTTATTCGTCAAAATTTCTAGTAGGAAATTTATTTACATTTTTGTCATTACTACTTCAATATTTACACCAGTAATTTCAATTTCTTCATCTTAATTCTTATTACAGTTTTTACAAAAAATCCTTAAGACAGTATTTTTGATTAAATAAGCTATTATACATATGTTAACGAATAATATCGATAAGAATATATAAATAAACATTTCCGGAGATTTATTCTCATTTACTTTTATTGTTTTTAATAGCAATTTTTGAATTTGCATTTGTTCGATGAGCATCATACAGTGCAGTATTGTTGAGATGGACTTTAATTTCTTGCACCTCCTGAGGAATGTAGATCTGGGTTGCCGGAAAAAGCAACGGATGACCAGTTGTTTTAACATCGTTGTTGAAATAGCTGTGATTGTTTGCTTGGAAGCTACAGTTAAAAGTTGAGTTGAGCGTCTTCATCGGCTGCTGTCTCCTTTGATGACGTAGCCTCCGCACTTTCTTCCTCCCTCTGTCTTTCAGGTGACGCGTTAGTGTTGCGTATTTTCGCAGTTGTGGAGATGCGTTCTTTCCTTCTCCTTTTCGCTGTGCCACCGTTGGTTGGTGGCGTGACACTTCTGCCACCGGTTGAAAATTTCTCCCGTCCGCTTCTAGGCGATCGTACTGCCCGTTCGCCTCCGTGCCTTGGGCTCACTCTGTTAATCCAGATTTTATAATCTGGAGAAAGAAAAAATGCTTGCCCCCTTCGAGTCGCAGCTGTTTGTTCTACTGCTTTGGCCACGTTCTTGTTGTGAACCGTAGTTATTTAAATTAGACTATAACACAGTTGCTATTTTATTTAATTGCTTTTAAGGAGCCGAAACACATGCGCACTCTTCAATGGTTTGTTAACGACTGAACTCACTCCACAATGACGATAGTCATGTATGCTTAGATTGTCGCGCTCCTGAAACTCCTCTGCTGCTTGTGTCAGGTTACTAATTCTTTGCTGAAGCAATGTAAACTGATTATCATCAATATAATTTACCTTTGGTGGAACTGGAATTCCGGTCTTATATCCAAGTACTGATACTTGCATTCGGAATGAATGAAGTTCGAATAGAACTGTTAAAATTAACACGACCATTTATAACAGTTGTCGGTAGTTTTAACATGCAAGAAGTTTGAAATTCGAACAGACCTGCAGATCGACTGTTTTGGTCGTGTCAGCACAGATGAGGTGCCCTGTTATATTAGAAACTACTGAAAAAACCCAACTGTTAGAGACCTTGAGAGACCGCCAATAATCTTGAAGTGGTATCTTGTTCATATAGCATTCAGATAGAGCGTCTTTTTTGTGATTCAAAAGAGCCATTTCACATATACTAGACGTGCTTCTTTGTATATGAGTCGGATGTATTTCGCTACAAAAATAATTTCTCGATATAGGAGAGCTGCATGTCGTAAATTCCATTTGAGTCAATGAAAAGAACTCGTCTCTTGTTAATGACCACCATGTAGCTGTAATTTTTATGAACTATAGGAATTGGTATCAAGCTGAAAAATTGGAATTCCTCAGAATTTGTAAGTGGAATCGATACTTCAAACACGAGGGAATTGTTACGGCTGCGGCCTTTGATCGATGACATTCGGTACATATCTATCAATGATCCCCTTGGCAAACTTAAGGTTGCTGGTATATTATTTCTTATTAATTGAAGTTGCTCGCTGAGCTGCTCTGGAGTTATGAGCTGGGGATTGATTTTGGCGAGATTTAAATCCAATATAACGCCCATAAGCACTTGTTGCAGCCTTTTAAAATTTTTTTACTATCAGTATAAGATAGGAATATAAAGGAATTAGCATTTGTTTAAGTTCAATGGATGCCTGCTACGCTTCTATAAGATATAAAGTGTTCGTTAAATATACACGAAATGTCTGAAATTGTTGGTTTATTTGATTGGCGGTACGCTTTAGCATGTTTGTAGTCGATCTGCAATAGAACTTTGCTCTTTAAGCAAATTCAACATATGACGCTCGTTTGCATGTATATTAGATATTTCCTCTTGGATGCGTTGAGAATCATCCTGATCCAAAATACCAAACAAAGTATGCGATAACGTACCAACTATATCTAGTGGGGACCTCGCTAATCTTAATTTTTCATACCTTCACCCTCGAATTGTATGTATGAGTTCGTTGTTATGATCAATAGCAGCTCATCTTTGTTTAAGATTATCTACACTTGGTCTACAATACATCTGCTGGGTTATATTAGTCGTGCAGATCTCTTGCATTTGCTGGAGACAAGATTTAATTTCCCCAACTTCTAACCAATACGTAGTTAGATTAAAATATACGTATACGCTCCAAAATTTACTTACAGTACGAATTCGACCTATGTCCTCAAAGTATATACCTACTGCACTGTCAAGTTGCCTTACAAAGTCTTCTTTATTGGGTTCTGCGAATGATATTGGCAACATAAAGAGTAAAAAGAGAAATGTTGCCAGACCGCTATAATGTCCAGTTTTAACCGTCATTAGGGTATTTGATTTTCTGTTTTTACGTTCTACATTATCATTTGCTACGCATTTTTTCTTTGCCTCCCTTTCTTCAACGCTTGGCGGCAAAGGACACAAACTTTGCACAGCTCTTTGATATTTACCAGATTGCGTTTTCACACTAGCTACACGTACTATGCCATCATTGCCTGGATAGACCTCTTCTACCCGACCTAATTTCCAACGCATGGGCGGAATATTTGAAGATACTCAGAAGACCAACGCTTCCAAAAGTGTTGTTGGATGAACTGTATTTGACGAAATTTATTAATATGACTCAAGGGGCAATCTGTTATTTTCGGCTCAGGCAATGCAGTAAGAGGAGTCCCTATTAGATAATGACCTGGAGTTAAAGCTTCAAAATCATTAGGATCGGATGTTAGAACAGCTTTGGTAGACAAACACACAAATACAGTTAAATATGATTTGGTTGGAGTTTTCCCTCTAATTTTATAATGTGTTTTTATGGGACCGCAGAAATCAACTCCTGTGCAGTCATACACAATAGAAGCGTTTTTCAATCTTCCGCCAACTCTTATGAGATTTGAATTGGTATCGAAGAATGGTGATAACGACGGAATTCTTGATCCTCTAGGAATACGCCTATCGGACTTAAGACACTGGTAATCTTCCGGAAATGATGAAATTTGCGATTGTATACATATTAATCGTGTTGCTTGCTGGATTTTGGTTGTTGTAATATCACCGGTACTTCCTATAATCTTAGGATTTCTACAATTATTGTAGAACCTGAAGCAGTATCCAACTATTCTCTGCAAAGTATTGAACGATTTTTCGTGATTAATGCATTCCATTAAATGTACATCGCGACTAAATGATGCTGTCAGTACAGACTTGTGTTTTCGAAATTCTGGGACTTCCGTAAGCATTTCATAATTGAATTTCTCCCACGAACTTTCATGCTGCGACAGAGAACTTGGACCCTGGAACCAATTACGAGAGTTCGTTAATTCCCGTAGACTTAATCCTCTTGACAAAGTATCAGCTGGATTAAGCTCGCCTTTGATATAGTTCCACTGATCTATTTCCGAACTAGCTTGAATTTTAGCAATTCTGTTTGCTACATATGTTTCTCAGGTGTACGAAGGTGACCTAATCCATGCCAGCACTGTTGTCGAATCAGTATAAAAATATATCCTGTCGATTGGCTTAGCCAAAAACAGCAATAGCCTTTCTACCAGTTCTACCATGAGAACAGCTGCTTGCAATTCTAACCGTGCTATAGTGGTAGTCTTTAATGGCCCTACTCCATATTTAGAGCAAAGAAGGTTAACCTGGATGTGTCCACTTCCGTCAATTGATCTAATGTATACGCATGATCCAAATCTTTTACTGCTATCAGAAAAGGCAAGCAACTCAAGATTTTTTGCGACTGTTAGTATTGAAAAGCGCGGAATACTGAGTTCTTCTAAAATAGAGAATTCACTCAAGTATTTCAGCCATTTGTTAGCCTGATTCTCAGGTATTGGATCATCCCAACCAAGCTTTGTCTTCCATAGCTCGTGACGGAACAACTTTCGTAAAACTATTACTGGGCCCAGTAGTCCCAAAGGATCGAACAGTCGTGCTTATTGAAATTAAATCTGAAGACGTCCGTAAATGGATCCCAAATTAATCCTAGTGTTGTAAGCACTTCTGACTGGTTTAAGAATACAAGCTGTTCTTTATGTTCTGGAGGTATTTTACCCGAAATTACCCAATTTTAGCAACTGGCAAATTTCATCAAGCAAATTCTGAGCATCTTTTACGTTTTCAGAGCCTGTTAGGCAATCATCTACAAAAAAACTATCTTTTAAAATCTTTGCTGATCGTCCGTAAACCTATTTACGATCATCCGCTAACTTAACCAAGCATCTGGTTGCGAGGTAAGAGGCAGATGCTGTGCCGTACGTTACAGTTTGCAGTTGATATATTTGTAACGGATGATCTGGATGTGATCTCCATACAATTAGTTGTAATCCTTTATCTTGGGGATGTACTAGTATTTGTCAATACATTTTTGTTATGTCGCCTGTGAAGACATATCTGTGTAGACGAAAATTAGTAAGTATGGAGAAAAGATGTGGTTGGACTGTTGTTGATGAGCTATCGGGCTTCATTACACAATGATGGGGTAATACGTAATGAGTGTGCTCAATGTCCTCTTCGCTAATCGGACGCATGTGGCCAAGCACTTCGTATTCATCCATGAACTTTATATACTCAGCTTTTAGATCCGGCTGTCTATTTAGCTTCCGCTCAAGATAAAGGAACCGTTTAGTAGCCATTTGTAAAGACTCCTCTCAGTATATACTCGGGTCCTGTTTTAATGGCAAATGAACAATAAATTGGCCATTTCGGCTTCGACTGACGGTTGAATTGAAGTGCCTCTCACAATTATGCTCTTCTTTCGTCATTCGTCTCACTGGAGCTTCATAAGATTCTCAGAAGACTCCCAGAAGATTCGTACGAGCGCATCTAGTGAAGATGTTACTTCACATGTTGCCACATGGAAATTAAGAGTAGTCTCATTGGTCAAAACACTACCAGAAATGTTCCATCCCAACTTGGTCTCTCGCAAAACTGGGAGTTCACCTGATATTTTTGTCTCTCCTGGTAGCAGAAGGTTAAAGAAGAGCTCGGCTCCTATCAATAAGTCAATTTGCTGTGTAGTAGAGTACGCTGGGTCTGCCAATTGCACATGGGAAGGTATCTTCCAGCAAGGATTGCTAATTTTGTGCGTCTGCTGATAGTCACTTATTCGTGATATGACACTTGCCTCGATGGTCGTCTGGTACTCTAAAGTGCGTGATTCAATGGTAACATTGACAGCAAATTCAGACTTAATTTCCGTTGACCCAACGGCCCTAATGGGAATCTCCATTCGGTGTTGCTTAAGACCTAACTTATGTGCAAATGACTTCGTTATGAAATGAAGCTGAGAACCAGAGTCTAACAAAACACGGCATGGTATTCGCATACCAAAAGCTTAAATGACATTTACAATAGCTGTTGCCAAATAGATATGACGCTTAATCGACCCTACCGCAGCAGTTGAAAAAGAAGTAGGTGACTTACGAATCATACACACGTGACTACCATCTGGTTCTGATGTCCTTGTCTCCTTATGTTGTTGTTGAGCTTCAGCTGATTTTGACTGCTGATGCTTAACTGGCCTAGGTTGATGCAGCAGCGTATTATGACAGCTTCCACATTCTTGACACCTTCTTGACTGACATGATTGGGAGAAGTGGTCTGGTTTCAGATAATTTATGCAAAGACGCAGCTTACAAACCAGTTTTGAGCGATCTTCACCTGAAAGATTTAAAAATTGTGCACAATTAAATATCTGGTGATTACTTGAACTGCAAACAACACAGCTTGAACCCTCAAATTTTCGTTCTGATGTAGCGAGTGATGTCTTCCTTTTCTCTGCTCGGCTGCTGATGGCTTCAATAGTCTGAAACCTTGACCCGACAAATTTCAGGAACTCGGTTATTGATGGGCTGCTTCTTGAATCATCCAAGCCTTGTTTTAACAGCATGCCACTTTCCTTATCCAATTTCCCTAGCATCAAGTGAACAACGATGGGATCCCAATTGTTGGTGTTGTACTCCAGATTGACAAGACCTCCTTTGTTTTATCGTGGAGTCTTTTTAGGCTGCTAGCAGTACCAGTTGTAATTGATTGGTTAAATAGTCTGCTTAGTTGCGCGCTCAAATCTATCTGCTATTATCATACCGCGCATTATTATCATACCGCATATTATCAGTAGCCGGAAAATGTTGGATCAGACAATGCGCATCTCCGGTGAGATTTGCCCTCAAGTAATAGAGCTATTAAGCAGGTGAAATCGGCTGTTCGTGAATTAGTTGTTTAAAAAGTCGCAGAATTGTCGCCAGTTTAGTTAACTCCCGTCAAACTTGGGCAGCTCTATTTTTGGCAGTTTTATTGAAGAAGTAATCATTGGAGTAGAATTCACTGGATCTGGTATGCTGATATCCTGATGTAACTCCATTACCATTATATCTACTTGCTCTTGTAGTTCGTAGTATTCGTCAACGTCAGACGCTGTGATTTGATTTTCTAATTTCTGATACAAGTTAAATATCTCATCCCAGTTCTGTTGCAGACTCTTAACGTGGTGAAATTCTTGTGGTTGTGATTGGCGCAACTCTGTACAACATTTACTGAGCGCTCTCCGCAATATAGTAATTAAAAGGTCGAACCTTGCTCTAGGTGATAGACTACTTCCTTGGGAGCTCGCATAATCCGGCTTCTTTACAGTCTCCCTAAATCGATGTTGACCTTCGTCTTGATCCTTGTCTAGGAGACACAGACTTTCACTTTAACTTCCAATTGCACCGAGAACTAGTACATTCCGATCGTCCTTCTCCATCTCTACTGGCATCTGCAAGCGATTTTATATATAATCTCCTTGGTGCGTTCTGCCACCCTTTTCACTTCCTGATAATAACCTTTACTGAAGTAAGGATGGCCTACGAGTTGTTTGGAAAAAACTCTACGAATTTCACAGTCGGTTGTGTTGAACCGATTCCAAAGATGTTCAATTCGTTGAAGCCGGTAGTGGAGATACTGTGCAGTTTTTCTTAGATCACTGTCTTTACTGTAATTCCTAGCGATACGGCAAATTTCCTCACCAACATTTTCTTTTCTTATCTTGCCCTACAGTACTACACTACAGTATGCACAAGAAGCCAACTCCAAAGCCTTGCAGCTAGTCACTATATTATCAGGATCTTAAACGGTGAAGACGCAACCTGTGATTATCAATTCTAAAGTAAGCCTGTGGTAGAGTTAATAAACGAAGGAACCATATTCCTGACCAATTATGTTGGCAACCTCTCATATAGTTACACAACCAGAAGCCTAAGCGGTTCATTTATTATCAACTTTTACAACGAAACAATTGAGCTATATAACAGAATATATTCAAATTGGGAAATTTCTACTCACCAAGTCCTAACTCCATTGTTACAAAGTAACCTACCTCAGGGTGATATAAAACCAGATCTCCAATATCTATACAAACTACATTTAGACAATGTAAAACGATTGTCCCATTTTTCAGTAAACAATTTACTATCACTAAGCTCCGATATTACCATTTTAGTTGTTGGACTTCTATTTAATATAGGATTATTTTTGTGGTTAAGAAATAGAACACAAAACAAAGCTCTCATTCCAAGCTTCAAGATTCCGCATCTTGAACCAATAAAAATTAACTTTTGATCTACGGGACGTAGATGCTTAAGACGGGGGAGTTAATACACAGGTTCACCATTCTCTTTCCACTACCTGTCCCATAGGTTACACTCCAGTTCACCATTCCCTTTCCATACCTGTCCCATATAAAGTTCACATTGCTTACCTCATCTCTTTTCTTTTTCACAATGTAGTCAAATATGCATTATCGATCAAATGTCGAATGTAGTTCTAAGAAATATGTCTGGGTTATTTTGTAATTCCTAAGAACCAAAATATCGCAATGTAACTAGTTTTTAAGTATAAAAGAAATGGAAACGAATAAAGTACTGTTCAGTTGTTGAAAATCAGTGAGACAGTTCGCCAACTGTGCTGTGTGGGTATATTTTGTAAACTTATTGCATTGAGACAGTCGTCACTTCAGTGTCGGACGATGTTCGTGCACCTGATCCCATTGTGGTGTACAGTTTCTTACAAGCTGGAGACAACCGTAGGGCCAGACACAACGTCAGCATTCTGACAAATTCCTGATATCGACTGTGTTTGATGATGAACATATTATATTACTCCCCCCATTAGAGGGAACTATACAATTGTTAGTGTTTTTTTTCTTATTCGTCAAAATTTCTAGTAGGAAATTTATTTACATTTTTGTCATTACTACTTCAATATTTACACCAGTAATTTCAATTTCTTCATCTTAATTCTTATTACAGTTTTTACAAAAAATCCTTAAGACAGTATTTTTGATTAAATAAGCTATTATACATATGTTAACGAATAATATCGATAAGAATATATAAATAAACATTTCCGGAGATTTATTCTCATTTACTTTTATTGTTTTTAATAGCAATTTTAAAATTTGCATTTGTTCGATGAGCATCATACAGTGCAGTATTGTTGAGATGGACTTTAATTTCTTGCACCTCCTGAGGAATGTAGATCTGGGTTGCCGGAAAAAGCAACGGATGACCAGTTGTTTTAACATCGTTGTTGAAATAGCTGTGATTGTTTGCTTGGAAGCTACAGTTAAAAGTTGAGCTTAATTTTAGTCAGGTAGTTGAAATGAACCATGTATGTTCTGGACCAGGAAGTGGTTGCGTTTTTTATGTTATTTTAGTGTTGTTTATGTTATGTTATGTATGTTCTTTACCAGTAAGTGTGTTGTTTATGTGTGTCGCGTGTCAATGCGTTACTGTATGTATTTTCTGTACCAGTAAGTGTGTTGTTTATGTTGGTTGATGTTGTTTATGTTACTTAATGAATATTCTGGAGCAGGGTGTATATGAGTTGTTTGGGGATGCCGACGTGAGTTGTTAGTGTGTCGGGTGTAGTTCTTTGGTGTCTTGTCGTGTGCCATGTGTCTGTTGTTGTGGGCGTTGTTTGTTTGTAACGGTGCCGCGGTATATGTATGTTCTGGACCAGTAAGTGGGTTCGACAGTAAGTGATCACGACATCTTCCCCAATGAATAATTTGGGTTTAGGCGTCATCACAGCACAATGCATCAAGTCGCCAGAATATGCAATATTGTTAAAAACAACCGTGCTGAAGGTAGATCAACAGGCATGTTACTATTAGATGTTGAAAAAGCCTTCGATTCCGTCTGGCACGATGGACTTCTACATAAAATGATATCCTATGGATTTCCGACGTATTTGTTCAAGATAGTTCAAAGTTTTCTGTCCTGTCGGTCTTTTAGTGTTCATGTCAACAGTGGTGTGTCCCGCGTAATGCATTTTGATACCGGCTTACCTCAAGGATAAGTTTTGGCTCCAATTTTATTTAACTTATACACTTCAGATTTTCCAAGTCTACCTGGTTGTAGTTCTGCTATTTTCGCTGATGACACGGCAATACTTTCATCTTATCATCTTATCAATGGAATGAAAGTACTACAGAAATACTACAATAGTTGGAAAAATAAAATTAACTGGAAAAAATTGCAAGCTATCTTTTTCACGCGAAAAAGAAAACCTTGTATCTACCGAGTAGTAATTTTAGTCTGTTAAATATTTAGGCATATATCTGGATCCCAAATTGACTTTTCAGGAACATGTTACAAGAACAGTGAACAAATTGAACATTGCAATTAAAATGAAAATCAAGGCTGTCTATACATAATAAGATTCTAATTCATAAGCTAATTTTCCAATCCATAATCTTATACGGATGTCAAGTATGGGGACGTTGCACGCAATGTCACATTAAGAAATTACAAATATCGCAAATTAAACTGCTAAAGATGATCCTAAATCTTCCTTGGCATCACTCAACACAAGATTTGCACAGAAGGGCGAATGTTGAATACGTTTTTCAAAAAGCTCAAAAACTATATCTTAGATTTTTATCGAGATGTGAACTTGCCGATAACCCACTCATAAAAGAACTGAATCTAGCAACGGAGGCGGCACCTCCATAGCACAGCCTCATTATATGACTAGCCATGTTCATAGTAGCTTTATATTTATTCTTGTTTGACTATTATTTTTTTTTGTTATTTATTTATTTATTTATGTACTTAGTTATTTGTTTATTTATTCATCTATTTATTTACTTATTTATTTATCTATTTATATATATATATTTATTTATTTATCTACTTATTTATTTATTTATTTATTTTCTTTATTTATTTAGTTATTTATTGACTTATTTCCTTATTTACTTATTTATTTTTTACTTACTTATTACTAATTGTAATATATATATACACAATACAATTTACATGAAGGTTTTTTTTTCCATTTTTTTTCCTTCAAAAGCATTCACGAGCGGCTAAAAATTGTAAACCTTAATAATAATATTCCAGAAGCAAGGTAAATATGTATCATGTGTGCAGACACACACTTTATAATGTATGAAATTTATACTGGAAATAAATCTATCTATCTATCTATCTATGTTAAATTGCAAGTGTTTGGAGGCGAGGTGACGGTGTATGGAAAGGTTTTACCAAATACGAAAGCAAGGTAGAGATTATTGGTGATTTGGTGATGTCGAAACGTTAACGCCTGAGAAAATTAAAGCATCGGAAAGACAAAAGAACCCAGAAAGAGAAAATAACCCTTAGCCATACCATGCAAGGGTGCTTATTCCATCGCTTAATATATATCGTTTGGTATCATTATAACTTAAGGCTAACTTTTTTATTTTTTTGTGTATACATGTTATGTAATTTGCTTTTTAAAAATAAACATTGACTTATAAAGATATTGTTACTTAACTAAACATTTATGATAGTCTCTTATATTTAATGCGTTTGTTGCAGATTTTCTTATTCCCTTTGCTTTCTTCACTTGTTTATTAGTATCAGTGGAGAAGGAATACATTTTAGCTCGTAGTCCTACCAGCTCCAACATTTTGTTAGATTTGTTTTCATCCTTGAACTTACCCAGTACCTTACCATTAGTGAGGGGAAAATTATGAGGATTGTCTTGGGGATACTCTGAGGTATCAAATCTCGAAATGTTGGGATTAATGATCATTATCATTATAAATGTCAGCATAGAAATCATCGCTCTTAAATGAATAAATGAATGAATCTGTATCCATATAGTTCAATTGAACATACATTAACCACTTTGAGAGTTCCAAGACAAGAAAGCCTAAATAAATGGGTTTATTTAATAAGTGACTTCTGCGTGGTTCATTTGAATTGGACACAGGTCTGCTGAGGAAATCGATATGCTATGAAAACTGGGATGAGCAATTAATTTTCGTGTAGAATGCTCATTTCGTTCGCCATCCCATTTTGTCACTAACATAACAGACCTTCTCTTTTCGACATTTTCCATTGTTTTTTTTTTTTTTTTTTAATTTCATTTTTGTTTATTAGTTCAGAAAAAAAGACTTACATACTAGACAAAAATGCTTAAAGCTAGTTGGACGAACAATGTTACTATTTCTAACTTACTGGCCCGAGGCGGGCGCTCTAAGCTAAACTTAATCTTAAATTATGTCTTTCGACCTAACCTAACTATAATTAAATTAGATACTAATATTTAAAGGAACAATTGTATATTGTGAAAAATTTAAAACATAATGACTTAACATTTTATTTAAAAATTACAAACTAACTTACATTCTACCATAAAATAAACTTAAACAACTAAACAAATCTTCTTATATATGCATATACATATATACATATATACTATATCCTAGACACATATGTATACGCATATATCCTTATATACACATTATAATGTATAAATGTATCTACTTGTATACATAAATACATCATTTGTAAATTTTTTTATATACAACATAAAATACCTTACAACTACCCTAAGATATGGAAGTCGGTCATAGGTTGCAGCTGATGAATTTCCATAACCCAATGCAAGACAGTGACCGACTGCGTCCCATAAGGACTACCCATACGCACTACCCTTTCTACCCCGGGGTCTAAAGGTTTCGACGCTGGAGTTCCCTCGCTCCCCAGCCACCAGAATTTTCGACGTTGCATAGCAACATCCCGACTCGATACCGCTGTACTGAACCGGAGGAGACCCTCCTCAGCTCGTTGTGCGACGGAACGGTCGTGGTTGAGTCGCCCATCCACAGTTGAACGGGCGATGTGAAAGATGAGTGGTACCGCATTTATGTCTTGTAACAGCCCGTACGTGTCTAAATGGAGAAAAGCTTCTGTGACGTACCCGTTCGTGATATTGTGCATTGGGGTAGTAAGCCCCAGAGATCAAGTTATTGACTGAGTTCATCGCTCTGGCAGTATGGCCTCGAATCAACTTCAACAGGAAATAGTCCACTCGTATCAGGTTCGCCCCGTTGTATAAGACCTCATTGGAGTAGAATTTTTTGTACTGGGACTCTGGTGTTCTGTAAAGGCGAAGGCAAGCCCTAAGACAAGCCCTCTCAAACACCCGAATCTATTCCATCAAGCTTGCACTCACGTTGAACCACACGGGACAGCCATAGGTGAGCATTGGGTGGATGAGGGCCATGTATCAGATTACCTTCACCCTCGCATCGAGTTGGCTGTTGTAAAACAGTCTCTTTGTAAGAGCGAAAGCGCCTCGGGCTCGGGCTAGAGCAGCATCTACATGTTTGTTAAAATATAGATATTGATCCAGCCAGATCCCCAGGTATCTGACTACAGTCCTTTGCGACAGTGGTTGCCCGTGACGCCGTGACGTGCACAAATCCGCTGGCCCGGATGGTATTCCCCCTATACTTCTGAAGAGGTGTTCTTCTGCGCTGGCAAAACCATTGCGTAAGCTTTTTCATCTATCCTACTCTTTAGGTCTCTTTCCGAACAGATGGAAAACAGCATTTGTCCAGCCCGTCCCTAAAAAGGGCGATTTTTTGTCACCCACCTCGTACCGACCCATAGCACTTACGTCCCTTCTTTCTAAGGTCATGGAAATGCTGATAAATCGTCAGCTTATGAAATATCTTGAATCGCGGAAGCTTCTTAATGACCGGCAGTACGGTTTCCGTAGCAACAGGTCCACTGGTGATCTGATAGCTTATCTCACCGAAAAGTGGAACACATCTTTGCATAATGCAGGCGAAAACAAGATCGTTGCACTTGATATTTCTAAGGCATTTGACAGAGTTTGGCATCAAGCTCTTTTGTCGAAAATGCGTGCATATGGTATCGATGAATCTCTTCTTCTATGGATTAGAAATTACCTTTCGAACCGTTCAATTCAAGTTGTTTTGGATGGGTTCAAGTCTGATATCCACAAAATAAATGCTATTGTACCCCAAGGCTCTGTTCTGTCTCCGACACTCTTTCTCATTTTTATTAATGATCTCTTGTCTGCTACTTCTAATCCAATCCATTCCTTCGCTGATCCTGCCCTTCGCCCGTAGAATTGGAACGGCAGCGTATGTTAAGCACATTGAATTCTTCAAAAACTCAATGCTGTCTGCTGTCACTCAAGCGAACCCTCGTTAATCAGCCATTATCCATGAATGGCGCTTGTGTCGATGAAACCGGAAAGCTTTCCATCCTTGGTATGTGTATCAACAGAACACTTAGTTGGAACGATCACATATTTGAGGTCGCCAAAAATGCTGCGAAATGTTTAGGTTTCCTTAATCGATGCAAGAAATATTTCACCCCCTCTGATTTGGCTTTCATTTATAAGGCGTATATCCGCCCCAAGCTTGAGTACAACGCTCATATCTGGTCGGGTGCCCCAAAGACCACCCTGCACCTACTAGATACAATCCAAAAGCGAGCGATAAAACTTATAGGAGACAACAATGTCGCAAAGTCATTAGACTCGCTCGAACATCGACGTACCGTTTCTTCTTTGTCCGCATTTTATCGCTATTTCAATAAACAATGCTCAAGTGAGCTAGCCAACTGCATTCCTCCTCTCCATGAATTCACCCGCAATACTCGTCTCGCCAGGAATGCTCATCAGTTTACCCTTAAGCCTACTTTCGGACGCACAGTTAAATTTAGAGACTTGTTCTTCAGCCGTACTTCGCGAATTTGGAATGCTCTTCGCAGCCCTATATTTCCCACAGACTACAACCCGCAGATATTTAAGACCAATGTGCACAGGTACCTCCTCTCCCTTTCTCCCTCTATACCTTCGGCCCGTGCTGTGTCTTGACCCCGGACAGTTAAGGGTATTAGCAATCCCTTGAGCGCGCGCAAATTATAAAAAAAAAAAAAAAGCCCAACAAAAAAATTTCGCCAATTCTATTTTGTATCCGCCGAAGCCTTGTACAACGGGGTCCTGAACAGTATGGTTTCCGACTACTGAAAGTTGATGTTCAACTTCCAGTCATCGCAACTTCTCATGAATGAGTCGAAGTCACACTGCGCGAGAGTGTGATGTCCTCGATCTTTTTACCTGATCTGTACACAATCAAGTCGTCGGCGTACGCAATTACGTGAGGAAGAGAACTTCTCCAGGTCAATCAGGCAGGCAGCCGTACATTGATTCTGACTCTTGTTCCATTGGATATCCGACACCAGTTTCGACGCGGCATGAATAGTGTGCCCCGCTTTGAAACCGAATTGGTTATCCGAAATTATATGTTTGTCCTCTGTCCAGTTGGTCAGAGCTCTATTTATCACCTTGTCGAATACCTTGCTGATGTTCGGAAGGAGACTAATTGACCGGAGGTTGCACGGATTCGAAGAATCTTTACCTCGCTTGGATATGGGTTGCACAATCGCAGTTTTCCAATGCTCCGGATAATGTGCATTATTCAGAGCATTGATGAACAGGATAGTGTACATATTAACCACATCTAGGGGAGGATGTCTTAGCACAATGTTCGAGATCCCGTCGATTCCAACTGAATTTTTCTTCTTAAGTGATTCGAAGACCGCTTGGAGCTCTGTCTTCGATATGAACGGGGGATGAACCCCTTCGTCGGCGATGACATTATCTGCCATGTTATCTTCATTGAACACGACAAAGCCGATGTTCTCAGATCGCCATTGTTGCATGTCTTCTCGAAGTTGCGAGTTGCTAGATTGTACGCGATTCTCCAGGTCGTGGTTTGGGCGAATACTCACATTACCTTATACACTTCCTGAAAGACCGCGCCTAGTACCTCCATTTTTTCTTGCGGGTCTTCGACCACAAAGAAGTTATCGTCGAGTACGGCGTTATCCGGATCAATACCTGCTGTAGTCAGTATTTGTTTGTTGTCCGTCGTTTTGGGGAGCTTAAGACACGGAAGATCGCTACGCTTACTGCGAAAGAATTTGTTTATTTGCGGGAACATGCTCGGGTTGTTGGATCTAACAGCCCGAATCTTATTGTTCCAATGCAAGTTAACAGAAACTCTGTAATTTTTTAATTAGTGTTTGAATGTTCTTAATGAGCGATTTCAGTGTCCTAATTTCCTCATCTCGTCTGTCAGTAAACCGTCTATACAAGGTTTTTAATCTTGACAGCAGTCTACTTTTTTGTTGGTGGAGTGCGTCTATTGTCGCATTGCGGTACAAGTTTTCGTTGTTTTTGCGTGTATACCTTGGTATCGTACTGTCTATTGTTCGTTTTATTGTCTCGTCCAATTGTATAAGATACATGTCAATCTCCTCGTTTGACAAGTTTCTATTGGACGGTATGTATAGCGCATTCGAGGAGACTGCTCTCGTCATTTGTCTGGAGAAGCGTGTCCAGCGTGTCCTACTGTAATTGTAGGGACACGTTCGAACAAACTCTCCGAATTCCGCAATATCGTTGGGGAACTTGATTTCGGCACTGAGTCCGCAATGTTCACTGAGATACACGAAGGTGTTCAAACAGTTTACCGTTTGTGCGTTTGTGTCTGTCAGCTGCAGTCTTGCGTCAGATAGCAGGAGATCCAGATATGAACCGCTTCTGGGGTATGACGAGATCTCTGTTGTCTTCAAATCGAGTCTATACTCGACACTGTGCAAGCAATACCAGCTGTAAAGCTGGTCCCCTCTACTATTGGTATCTATGTTTCGCCAATATCCGTGACGGGCATTTAAGTCCAGGGCCAAAATAAAATAGTTCTCCTCCGAGTCCAGTCTAAGACATCGAAAGAGTGAATCGAGCTCTGATATAGTCGTTCTGGAACTAGGGGGGCCGGAGGAGTAGACCGACACCGCATACAGTTTCTTTCTACTGCGGAGAGAAATGCACACGATGCAGGCCTCCAACTCCTGAAACCGTCGTACTTCACTGCTATACACTACTTTGTGTTTAATGTTATTTTTAATGATGATCGCAACACCGCCTTCACCATTGGAGTTGGGCCGGTATCTTCTAATAACATTATAATTACTGTGCTCCAATGTGACTCTCTGGGTTAGCTTGGTTTCGCTAATCAGAAATAGCTCTGGGCATTGATCGTCCAACAATCTGTAGAGCTCGTTTTTTTCGGGATCCCTATCAATGAATTTGCATTCACTGCAAGGATCTTATATGTGCTCTCCGTCTGAGCAGCCATTAAGACTGGTGACGTGCTTGGTTCTGCAGGAGCACCAGAATTTGGCCTACCTGCTCCTCTAACCGATCCATACGCCTTTCAATGGAGGATTTCCAATCGGGCGTTGGATCGTGTGCTCTTGGCACTGAAGGCTGATGCACTACCTTCGGTAGCTGCTGCTCTCCCGCGTTCATCTGACCAGACGCCATTTGGGCATAGGTCACTTGAGGAGTGACGGTTATGGCTGCCCCGAGTGGATTTTTTACTGGGAGCTGCATCTGCAGAACCATTTTTGCTTTACGCTCCTGGAATTTAGGGCAACCCCGATAGTTAGCGGTGCGCCCCGCGTTCCGGCAGAGTACGCAGTTGAGCTGACTTTTGTCAGCTGCTCCCTCTTGCCCCAGAGAACAATTATCCGCACTGTGGTTCTCTCCGCACTTAACGCATCGGGGCTGCATTTGGCAGTTCGACGCGGCGTGCCCGAACCTTTGGCAGCGAAAGCATTGGGCAATGCCATTGCGCCTTATTATACTTTCCCAAATGCATTTGTGGTAATCTAAGTATTCAATTTTCTTTAGATTATTCACTTTGCTTGTGGGTGTGATCTGCACAATATAAAAGGGAAATTTCCGCCCCTCTCTCTTGGCCTTAGCTGTGGTGAAGGGCGTGACCTCGACGAACTCAATACCGTCGCACACTTGCTCTTTGAGCATTTGGAGGACCTTCTCCGTTTCTCCGTTTAAGCCTTAAGAGCCGGGACTGGCATTTTTCACCTTTGGGGGTGAAAGAAAAGAACTCCAGCGACGACATCCTTAGGTATTCTTTAACTTGATTGTAATCATCCACTGTCTTGCAGTGGATTGCGTGTTTTTCAGCACATTTATTTTTACATATAAAAATGATGTTGAGATGTTGAAGATGTTGAATGATGGCACTTTGTCATTCTTCAGGGTCTGCTGCTGCTGCGGTTGAGTTCCTGGCTGTTGCTGTTGAGTAGCTGGGACTTGTCGCTTTTGTGTTGCTGGCTGCTGTCGGCGTTGTTTTGCTAGTCGCTGCTGTGTTGCTCACCGCTTTTGTGTTGCGGGTCGCAGTTGTTGCTGAGCTGCTGGTTGCTGTTGTGGGTGTATTGCTGGCAGTTTCTCTGTTTCCTGCCACTGTTGTTGCTGGGTTGCTTGAGGTTGCTGTTGTTGTACAGCTGCTTGTGGCTGTTGAACAGCTGCTTGTTGCTGAAGTGCAGCTTTTTGTTGCTGCTTGTTTTGTTGCGGCTTATTTGTCATTACTTTTTGGTGTTGTTGGCCCTTTGACTCTTGGTCCAACTTTCTCCTCGCTAGAGTTCTCGCTCTCAGCTCTCTGATTTCATGGAGAAGTCGCTGAACCTTTTCTTGCATGTCGCCAACTATGTTTTGCTTCAGACGAATTACTTGCTCCACTTCGTCTTCTGTGTCGGAGGCGAGTGAATCAAAGCTGTTGCTGCTGACAGCGAACAAGCCTTCCCCTCCATCAGATACATACTGTACCGTCTCTTCGCCTTCTCCCCCTGACTCGGCTGCTGAAGAACTTGATGACGCCGCCTCACTCTGCTCTTCCCTCTGCAGCCAGTCTTACGAGCGCGGACCGCTCGCAATTATCCCTTTCCCGCACTCACTAGTGTATTTATGAAGGACGGGAAAAAAAATATTTTTTTGGTTGAGTCCCCGAACTGGGGATCGAACCGGGACTAGTAGAGTCAAGACCAGCGACTCTACCCAACCGGCTGACTGCTGCTGTTGAAAACTGTTGATTAACTTTCTTTGATTAGAAGCCGAATCACTCGCGAACTACCACTGCACAGTTCAGATGTCTGTGAACGACTGACATTTTCCATTGTCTTGCCATAGACATTATTATTCATAAGTTTGAAAAAATTCTTCTCAAATTCATTGGAGGCTCTTTTTCGGTACTCAGTATTGAGTGAAACATGTTTTTGAAGCCATCTGGATTGATTAAAAGTCAGAACCCTATGCACTTTTGTAAGAGCGAGACAATTTTTCATGCATTGTTGTAAATTTTGAATGGACATTACGTACTTTGTTTTCGGATTTAAATTGACAGTGAGTTTGGTATATTTACTTCCTGGAGTAATCATGTTTTCCGGGCAAAATGGCAGATCATTATGAATGTCGTGCAGTGTTGACGGATAAATTAAATCTACTCCCAGCACGCATCCAATTTCATTATTATTATAGCTTGAGATGTCTTCATTTGTATACGTGTATTCATTGACCCAATTAAAATTATTGTATGGAAGTGGTTGTGACATTGCCCAACCATATAAATTATTGGCATCAAAGTACATAAGATATTCCCTTGGTTCTTCCTTGTTAAAATTTTCAATGTATTTATTATTTGCTTTAGCATATCTGTGACTACACTGACATAGGTCTCCTCTAATGGCTTTCTTAAAGAAATCATACACTTCAAAGTCAGTGAGAAGTTCCAAATTTATTTTGGTAATTTTAAGCATAGCATCCCAAGATAAACTAAGAGCGGTATAATAGTGGCATGGATCTAATTCATAGATTTTGATGCAAATTTCTTGGAAATTCTCAAATATATCGGCTAAAAGTAGTACATCGCTCTGTAGATAAAGAAGCATATAGTCTTGGTTGTAATCCTCTTCTGAGCATACTTTTCCTGTAAGTTTATTGAAAAATTAAACAATCTTTGACAGTGATCTTTCTTCAAAGCGTGACCATGACAATCATACCCAGGGAAAAAAATTTGGGTACACGAAAAAGTGCGTTACATTTTTGATGAGCAGGTCCTCTATATTGTCAAATAAAATGACAATGATCCCTATCTCTTACATTTCTTTTTTATTTCGTTTTTATTTGTATAATTCATAACAATCTTATATACTAGACAAAAATGCTTAAAACTAGCTGGGACGAACAGTGATATTATATTCTAACTTACTGGCCCTCGGCGGGCACTCTAAGCTAAACTTAATCTTAAACTATGTCTTTCGACTTAACCTAACAAATATTGAGCTCTTACATCGGTTAACTTAAAACTATTCTTACATATACTGCAAACAGGCATAGAGTTGAAAAAGTAGGTTTCCAAGTCAGTCAATGGAATCATTGGTTGTGGTTTCTGTATAGCTTCTGTGCACAAATATTTTACGTCGTTCACCAATATTCCCACGAAAAACAGTTTACATAATAAAACAGTAATAATAGAAATGGATACTTTTTTTTTTAAGTTTGTAGTTACCAAAAAATTTTCTGTATTTGTCATACTTGTTGTCGAATGAACACTTGATGTAGTAACCGAAAGCACATGTGATGTGAAGTTGAATATCTGCTGGTGATTCTCTATCTGGATTAGATTCGCACTGATAAATTGGTTTGAGGATTGACTCAAAATCTGCGTATATTGCGAATGGTACTTTCAACTTTCTCTCGAAATGCTCAAAATAGATTTTATTGTTCTCCTCCGTTGGCATACTTGTTTTAATTTTGCGGCAAGAGTCGTCACTTTTATGTTTATTCAATTTCTCAAGGGTGGTGAAATTTTAAAGACATCCATTGCATAAATGTAATTGAATGCAATTTTTTGTCATTTTGTTTCTTATTAGTTGAGAAATGTTTTTAATGTATACGTAATGGGTATACATTAAAGTAGGTTGATATGACTGTTCTTCTCCACTTGTGTATGATAATATGCTCCAACAATGTTGTCGTTTTCATAACCAAAGATATTGACGCTAATGCTTGGATTGTTGCTCTCAAAGATTTTCACGTCTATAATCTTTAGGGGAAAATCCAGATTAACAAAATTAACGGGCACATTATTAATCAGAATTATCTTCTCTGTTATATCCGATATTCTGTATGATGATGTTCTTTGGGGATGCATGGTTATCGTTTCGTCTAGAGCCGAAATAACAGCCCATTTGAAGCAATACTCATCATATTGACGCATGCCTTTTCGTTACTTAGTTCTTGGTAGCTTGAAATGCATGAATCCCTTCAATGGTTGATACTTGTTGACATTTACTCCGATTCTTGTAAATGAAAGTAAAGCCCATCCACTGTCCTTTTCCTGAAATTCTTCTAGTTTTGTCTTGATATCATCAACCATATCGCTTAATTGGCTCGGTAAATCTTCTTCACTGAGAGTGGTTACCATCTGGGTCTGCATACTTTTGGAATCAATGGTCAAGTCATCATCGTCAGATGAGCTCGTGATGAATTCACAAAAGAGTTCAATATTGAATTTGAATGCTTG
Organism: Eristalis pertinax; assembly: GCA_907269125.1. Classification (NCBI taxonomy): domain Eukaryota; kingdom Metazoa; phylum Arthropoda; class Insecta; order Diptera; family Syrphidae; genus Eristalis; species Eristalis pertinax. Next base: position 89,934,677 of record OU026145.1, read on the forward strand.
CAAGCGTTCCAATTCTGCTCTTAGCAATTCCAAAATCACAATATTGTTGATGTCAAAGAGTTTTTCTGCATTTAAAATACTTTCGTCGGTATTTTTGATGGAAAAACTCTTGACACGATTCTTAAATCCCCCTACAATGACACAAACATTATTCTGGAGTGATTGTTGTGCCTTCAATTTGTGGGAGTTCTTCCTTTGATGATGTACCCATTTACTTTCCTCCATCTCTTCATCGCAAACCCGACAACGTCTGAAAATGGTTTGTTTCATCCTTTTTGACGTTGAGGCAACATCACTCGGTGCTGGTACTGCTGCTGCTGCTGCTTGTGGTGCTGCTCCTGCTGATGAGTTTTGCTTGTTGGGGTTCACCTTTACTGAGGAAAGCGTACACTTTTTTAAATGCCGCACAAGGGAGGACTTATCAAAAAAACACTTATCACAAACTTTGCACGAAAACATTTTCACTGCTTACACTTTCAATCCTGAATAGAAACTAATTCTTATCAAACACCAAGCAGTGAATTTAAAAATGAGAAGCCAGAACAATACTGACTGTGGAAGAAAAGACGCGAACATAAAAAAGAGTGAAAAGAAAAGAATTACCCTGTTGAAAAATGTGGAGCAGAACTGTGGGAAAAAGAGGCAAAAATAAAAAAAAGAGTTTATTTATTTTTGTTTTTTTTTATTTTGTTTGCTTAATCATTAATTTTAAGAACTATACACTCTGTTAAAAGATAAGCAAAAGAAGAACAGTGGGACAAAACTGTGGAAAAAAGGACGCAAAAATAAAAAAGAAACTCAGTTTTTTTTTCCATTCAATAATCTTTATTATTTTTTTTTTACATGTTTACATGTTTGGCGTTGGTTCGCCATTATCGTCCAATACGGGTCGGATGTCCACCATGGCCATCTGATCCCATAGCCCCACGTAACTCACCATATATAGGTGGTTCGCTATGGTTTCTATTGTTCTGTCGCTCATTGTTTGATAACGCTGCTGCAGGCAGAGCTGAACAAAAATATATATATATAATATTTAAGATAAATAATGAAAAAAAGAAGAGACTTACATAGTATTCGCCAATATCCAGCATGATTCTTGGCCCGTACTTCGTTCTTGTTTGCTGGATCCCCATTGTGGGGAACTCCCTGTTTTCCGGGAGGCTCTTAATGCCTTTTATCGGCTTGGTTGCATTCAGAGCTGCCTTTACTGCTGATGGATCCACATTGTAGCTGACTGATGTCAAAGTAAAATTTGATCGTCATTTAATACAAATTTATCGTGCAAAAAAATGCGTGTTCTTATCTTTTGCTGGCGAACATATTGCAGTGCCAAACACTTTGCTGTTTTCGAATTTCAAGTTGCGTATATTTCCCTTTAGTAAAATAACAAACAGCGGAAGTTTAGACCACTAGCCAATTTCTAGTTTTTGGGTACCATTGCGAATGCGATACTTCTCTTTAGTAAAATAACAAACAGTGGAAGTTTACACCACAAGCTACCTTTACTGCTGATGGATCCATATTGTAGCTGACTGTCGAATTAAAATTTGATCGTGATATACAAATGTATCGTGCAAAAAAAAGTGCGTGCTCTTATCTTTTGCTGCCGAACATATTGGAGTGCCAAACACTTTGCGGTTTTCGAATTTCAAGTTGAGTCTACTTCCCTTTAGTAAAATAACAAACAGTGGAAGTTTAAACCACAAGCATATGTTTATTGTTCTAATCGTTTGTACAGTAACATTAATTTCTTTATTCTAATCAGTTTATATTCAATCATAAAGCAAGCACATGTATCTGAACCCTCTTTGCAAAGATTTGATGACCAAGTGGCAGCCATAATTAGATGTGGTGAAATTCACATTCTCAAATTTTCTCAGGAATGAAATACAATTTAATAATTCTGCATAGTGCTCCTCTAGAATTGCATGCTGATGTTTCTTGAGGAACTGTAGTATTTCACCGAATATAAGTGATGCATCCAAGATAGCTGACGATTCAACGTGTACTAACTCATCAGTGTATGATATTTGATTCGCGAAGTTCCTCCACAATTGAATTTATTTCAGTCTGGAGATTATTGTTTCCGGATGCTTCGGACGCTATTAAGAGTCTTAAATGATTAACTAGCTCATTCGGATCATCCCAGTAGACATAATCAATAGGGTTTTCAGAATACATCATGTTGTTTTTGTAACGGCTTCCAGTTTTCTTTGGTCTTAGAAGCGGTTTGTTTATTTGATTATATTTGTAGCCTTTTACCTTTAACTTGCGCAGTATTATCGTGATTTTTCAAATGCGCACCTGTTTTCTGTAATATATTGAGATGCTCCTCCAAGTCGTGTTGGGTGAATGAATCTGCCCTAGGTTTTCTATTGAAAATTTTTTCGTAAAGACCATTTGTACCAGTAAAAGGTTCGGCATCAATGTGGACATTTTGTTGATCATTGGTAAAAGTTGATCTAACCAATTTCATCGAATTTTATTCGTCATCTATATACGGACCATAGATTTTGTCGTGATCTGATTCGAATTGATTGATTGGGGTACTTTCATTGAAATTTGTGGGGGTTCTAAATGAAAACTGTTCATCTGGGTCGTTCTTCAGCGGCTTTGGGTTAAACAGTTCATCTGTTTAAAAACGACTCGGGACTTGAGGGCTCCTTCTTTATTATTTCTTTTCTTTATTATGTTATTCTATTTTTCCTCCTTTGAATTCTGGACGATTTCCCTTAACGGCTCAACTATTGGCTTAAAAGTGTTTTCCAATTCTTCGTTGGTAGTAATTTTCGTGGATTTAAGAAGCATATACTTTTTCCGGAAATCCTTTTTCGTCTTTATCAGATTTTTCAGCAATTTCTCATTCATAGTGCAAACAAACAAGTCAGAGCGGTTTTAAAAAAAAACAGATCTGTTTTACTGGCGGTTTTGGAAACAGGTCGGTTTTGCAAAAAGGTCGCTTGTGGAAAAAGGTCGGTTTTGCAAAGAGGTCGGTTTTGGAAACAGGTTGGTTCTGGAAACAGGTCGGTTGTGGAAACAGGGCGGCACTGGAAAAAAGACTGTTGTGGTGGACAGTTTTTGCACAACTGATCAGTTTCATGGAATTACAGTTTCTTTAAAGCAATTATTATAACGTCCTTTCTCTAGTTGTGCGTCCTTGTTAATAATCAAGAACCCATAGGGAACTTTGCAACACTCTATAAACATATGCCTAAATTGATTGAATGACATGTCAGAATTTACATGAGCATTGTATATGTGCTTAAGATTGAACTCATATTGTTTAAATGTGATTATGTAATTTGCGTTATCCCGAATCAAATGCTTTGGAATGTGTGTATATGATTGATACAAGTAAAAGCTATCCACACCATTATGACGCTCCATACAAAAGTATTCACGAATGCTATTTTGCTTATCACAGGCCACATCATCAAAGAAAATTCATTGTACTCCATACCTTCGTGGAATCAATTAGTTCTTTCAAGTATCTATATTTTGGTTGATGTAAGGATTTCGAAAAAATGAAAATTCTCTCAAATTTCAATCCATGCGAATCTAAAAGCATGCTCAACAGAACATTTGTCTTGCCACAATTTGATGGACCCACAATTATTCCGCGAATACTATTTGGAAAGAATTCACCATACTTTCTCTTTTCCTCAACTACGCTATTATCGTAGTTTTGGACTTTTATTACACTTTGCTTGATGTTGACTACTGAAATATTAAGTATAAAAGTACTCATCTTATAGCTGATGAAATCATTTTCAAGCAAGTTGCTTAGCAATAAAGTTCTATATTATGATTGATTACTGTCAGGGACACTTTAGTCGAAAACACACCTTTCAAGGGTATGGACTGCTGAATAATTTAATTGATAGATTACCGTTTGAATTACATATTCCATCGTATAATTTTTGCGGACCTGGAACCAAGTTAAAAGACCGTCTTGCTAGGGGTGATCAAGGTGTATATCCATTGGACGAAGCCTGTCGCGAACACGATATTGGATATTCTAATAACAAAAACTGGACTGATCGTCACATTGCCGAATTCTAGCGGAAAAAGCCTGGGAAAGAGTAAAGGCCAAAGATTTATCTATTTCGGAGAAGTTTAGGAGTCTACCGGTGACGAATATTATGAAGGTTAAAAAAATTTGGCATGGGTTGCAAGCGCAATTTATTTAAGGCGGCCGTAAAAGAAGTTAAAAAGTCCATCAGGTCTCCAAATACTGAAGATCCAAACACCATTGCAATGACAGCCTTACAAGCAGCCAAAAAAGTCATCAGAAATAAACGCAAGTATATTTCATTGCCTCGACTTATACCTCGACTTATACCATTGCCAAAAGTTGGAGGATTCTTACCACTGTTACCGATATTATCAGTTTTGTCAGCAGTGGGAGCTCTAGGCGGAAGAGCAGCAGGTGTGGTTAAAGCAATAAATGAATCAAATGCAGCAACAACAACTGGAAGAGAACAAACGACATAATCATGCGATGGAAGCAATAAAGATTAAACAAGGCAACGGTCTTTTTCTACAACCATACAAAAAAGGCTTTGGACTCGTCCTTAGAGCACAAAACTCAAAAAACTAATTGGTCAACTTCCCAATCGACCCCTCACCAATGTTGATGTAATGGAATTTGGTAAACGATATATACCCAACTTTCGTGGGGTGTACATGAAAGATACGCTAGCAAATAGATCACATCGTAAAGAGTGTGGGGTAACAAATCTGTAAAAGAATTCAATACAATTACAACAACTGTCAAAAATTGAATACATTCATAAGTGGTCATCTATGTTTAAGCTTTCTACTACTAAATAAATTGAATGTGCAATAAAAAATCGTTTCATTTCATTCAAAGCCACAATGTCGCAAACACTCACGTTAAGTGGAGACCAATCCTCTCTAACTACCGACTATTTTCCGCCAATTATTCTAAACTCGGATTACGTTTGCGGCTTAGTCGATCTGCAGACATACAACTCTATACCAAATGTGGATGTGTTTAACAATTTATTTCATATCTCCGATGACGTCATCATAAGTTTCCCCGTGGGGTCATATGAGATTGAAGATATTAATGAATTTATTCAACAAGTTCACAAATTACACAACAAGGATCGATCTGATAAATTGATTGTCAAAATAAGAGAAAATAACAATACCTTAAAGTGCGAAATTAATAGCAATGTAGATATTGATTTTTCACAACCAAACTCTATTGGTTCGTTGTTGGGGTTCAGCAAGAAAAGGCTTGCCACTAACAAAATACATGAATCAGATCTGTACGTCGACATCAATGGAGTGAATACGGTGCGAACTGAATGCAATTTAATTGATGAAACATACATAAATAATAAGCAGGCACACATACTACATCAGTTTTCGGTTAAGGTCAGTCCAGCCTATAAAATAATAGAAGTCCCCCATAATGTCTGCCTGTGAACACAAAGAGGATAAGTACTGTGACAATAAACCTTCTGAATCAGGACGGTAACCAAATAAATTTCCGGGGGGAAAATATTACAGTTCGAATACAGCTTAAAGCACAATGATTATATACAATCATCAACTTAACTATAAAATAGCTTCAAACAACGGCAAACCTATCAATACATCATTGACGCTGAATAGAAGAACAACAGCCGTAAGACTTTCCCAAACAAATAACACTGGGCTACAAATTAAAGTAAATCATGCTCAACATATTCGAAGAACCATCCTTTGAAGACAGCATCACGAAATATATTGAATATCACACATCTCACCGTTTTTGAATAATTTCGAAAAGAATGACATTATTCAAATTTGTGTGCAACATCAAAATCTTAACATCTTACCTTCGGAAAGTTATATTTATATTGAAGGTACTGTATCAAAATCTGATGGTAGTGCAATCGCAAAAACAGCACTTGTAAACAACGGGATAGCCTTCCTCTTTGATGAAATTCGTTATGAATTAAATGGCTTTGAAATTGATGTCAATCGCAATGTTGGAATAACATCCACCATCAAAAATGAATTATCTTTAAATAAAAATTAAAGCGATATGCTGCTTAATGCATCCTGGTCACCAAATTCATCAATCAACGTGGATGGATTCCATTTTAATTTTTGTATCCCACTCAATAAACTGCTAGGATTTGCTGAAGATTACAAGAAAATTATTCCAAACGGTCGTCATGATTTAATTTTAACGCGAGCACGCACCGATGCAAGCTCATTCATCATCATCAACGAGGAAGATGAGAAAACGAGAATAAATTTACTTAAAGTTCAATGGAAAGTTCCACATATTACTCTGTCAGATTCCTACAAACTAGTACTGTATAAACCTATAAGCAATAGTCAATCTATGAAAATTGCCTTACGAAACTGGGATCTATACGAGTACCCCGCATTACCAATCACCACCCACCACATTTGGAATGTTAAGACAACCTCTCATTTGGAGAAACCACGCTACATTATAGTCGCTCTACAAACCAACAAACGTAATTTGCTCAAGGAAGGTCCAACATTTTTCGACCACCGTGATGTCATCAATGTAAAAGCATACTTCAATTCTGAGACATAACCATTAGAAGATTTAAATCTTTCATTCGAAAAGAACAATTTCAGTCAACTTTATAGTATGTATTGCGTCTTTCAAAAGACCTACTACAACCGATCAATTGCTGAACCACTCCTATCCAGAGACACTTTCAAGTCCCAAGCCCCAATCTTTATCATTGATTGCCGACATCAAAGTGAAATAATTTAAAATGGCCCCGTCGATATTCGCATTGAAATTAAAACGAACAAACCATTACCTGCAACTACGTCAGCATACTGTTTAATGCTACATGACCGTATTATAAATTATAATCCCCTGACACAAACCGTCTCCCGAGCAGTGTAAGTCAGTATTCAACCATCTGTAGAAACAACAACAACATGCATTTTATTCTGGATATTCAAGGATTTAAAGACCCATTGTTTAAAGGTCATTGTAAAGGAATTGGCTATCCTACAAGGTCATCATTATCATTTCATTTTATTACCTCCTTTCAACTTTGAGCAATTGCCATTTGAATTGAAGAAACAAGGTCAATGGCTCTATCAAAATCATCATGGACTGATGTGGGATGGGAGATTTACCGAATTTCGAAAGGTCAAATAATATCTACGTGATGTTATTCAACACACATCGGTCTACATGTCTACATGTTATATATAGCTTTTTGTCTAATAAAACAAATTTATAAAATACAACCGTCTTTGTTCGTTTTCTCATTTATTATCGCTCAGGATGAGCAAACGAAATGTTGTGGAGGAGCTGCATAAACCTGCAAGAAGAAATTTCAGTAGACGCCGAGTTATTATTAAGGGTTTTGATGACTTGTGGCAGGCCGATTTGGTAGAAATGATACCTTACAGCAATCAAAGTAAAGGCTGAAAATATTTATTGACTGTAATTGATACATTTTCAAAGTATGTATGGGCTATTCCTATCAAAATTTAAACTGGGTCATCTGTTACAGAAGCCATGGAATCCATCTTTACCAACTCAAGAAGAAAACCGATGATGGAAAAGAATTTTTCAACAAACATTTTACAACTCTCATGAAGAAATTTAAAATCAATCACTACTCGACATTCAACACGCCGAAAGCATCAATTGTGGAACGCTTTAATCGAACCATTTAAAAAAATGTGGTTAGAATTCAGTTTTAATTCCAGCTACAAATGGTTTTTTTGAAAAATATACAACCATTCCAAGCATAGAACAATAAAAATGAGACCAGCTGATGTAAATAGAAAATTATACAAACGATAAACGAGTCGTCAAAGAGCTTTTGTCTGCGAATGACATCTCAAACCGGTTTCTTCTCGAAGTGTAGTGATAGATCTATAAACATTACAAAAAAACGCGGTAGATCATCGAATTCTGATGGTATTTCCAATCCCTCGGAAAAAAGACCACGAAATATGGGTGCAAACAGTGCGGATAAAAGGGACCCAAGGTACAACCGTTTTAGTACCCTTCAGTGTATGCTCGATAAAGACGATGATGAATGGACGAAATAGTGTCGCCAAGTGAAATCTCACAAAAAAAGAGCATCCGCCTCCAATTAAATTGCTTCATAAGACAAGTGACTATGTCCATAGTTTAATGACTAAAAAACACTAAACATTTCCAATTATTGTACCAAACAAATTTCAATTGGCATAAAAATATTATGTGAATGTCAATTTTTCACCCATGACATGAAAAGTTTAAAAGCATTTAAAGTCGTTCTGTTTGGACTTGATGACTTAAATGTTGATGCGTTAAAATCCAAATTAATTGAACTCGGCCTAAAATGTATTGACATTAAAAAAATTACGAAAAACTATGAACAATATAGTGACACGTTCTATTTAGTTTCATTGGAAAACGGTTCAGTTAAATTAAATGATCTAAAGAAAAACTATCGATCTGTGTTCCATACGCAAGTCAGATGGAGCTTTCAACGAAAACTGAAAGGGAAACCAACACAATGCAATAATTGTCAGATGTTTGGACATGGAGACCGTAACTGTCACATAAAAACATATTGTGGAATCTGCGCTGGCTCTCACAAGACTACGGACTGCAATAAAAGTGACACTTACACTAGCTCTCATAAAGCTAGAAACAATGCATGTCAGGTTCGATCGAAGTACCTAGAGCTTAAAAGCAACAGCAATGCCCGCAGAATCCAATCCCATCAGCAGGCAAAAAAAGCTTTCTCTATTACGAAAGCTCCCATCAATGCTCCAGTGAACAACTTGCAGAAGCAACCTAATCTGTCATCAAGGTCTGACTTTCCCGCTCTTCCTCACCGAAGACGAGGAAATCATGTGGATGCTGTCAGCTGTGATCTGCCGCCTAGTACATGGGATAGCGTAACTCACCAATCAAGAGGTTTGTTAAACAACACTAGTGACCTATTCTCAATGGATGAATTAAATGTTTTAGTTATGGAAATGATAACCAAATTATCTAAATGTCAAACAAAAGTAGATCAATTTCAAGTTATCGCACAGTTAGCTACTAAATTTTTATATTCCAATGTTAAGTAATAATGCATTAGATAGTAACTTGAATATTGTAACGTGGAATGCTAGAGGGATTCGAAGCAAGAGCACTGAATTATTGGACTTTTTAAATAGAAAAAATGTTTACATAGCTTTAGTAACGGAGACTTGGCTAAATCAATCACATCGCTTATCCACCCTAAATTACAAATGCTATCGACTTGATAGAACTGACGGAACTGGTGGTGGAGTTGCAATTTTTGTGAATAGATCGGTTCAACACTCACTTTTGCCAATTATTAAAACAGAATTGGTAGAAAATTTAGGAATTGAATTGAGGTTACCAAATCACAAATCAATAAAAGTTTTGTGTGTCTATTTTTCCGGCGGCAATGTATCCAACATAAGAAGGAATAGTTTGAAAAACAACCTACGAAAAATTTTCTCCTTGAGTGATGATTATCTGGTTGGAGGTGACCTTAACTGTATGCATAGAAATTGGGGTTGTTCACGTGCAAATGCTTGGAGTAATTTACTGTCAGATCTTTGTTTGGTGTTTCCCATTACGGTAATGTTTCCCAATAGTCCAACTTATGTTCCTGCTGGTTCACGTGGTTGTCCCTCTATACTTGATATTTTTGTTACAAATTGTCCTAGCTATGTAGCTCAACCTGTGTCAATAAATGAATTAAGCTCAGATCATAACCCTGTTTGTTGCAAATTTCTTTCGTCAAAAAAATGCTAATGCTCTTTCAAAAACATGCTAATTCGAAACGATATAGAACAAGTATTAATCAGAAACTCCGACAAGTTAATTGTGATTTAGACTCTATAGCCTGCAAAGATGATGTTGACCATCTCGTTACCAACTTTACAAGTCAAATTGTAGATTCAGTAAATGAAAGCATTCCTAAAATTGTTAAAAAGAATTATTATTAGACTTCCTTCTTATATCTTAAATCTAATAAAGATAAGAAATATGCATAGAAGGAACTGGCAGCGACAGACAGGTTACATACAAAAACGAGATGAATCATCTACACAAGGTTAGTAGTCAAGGAGGAGTATAGCTCAACTGCGTAATGTGTCTTGGAATAATAAGCTTAAATTCCTAGACAAAAATGAAAAGCCCTTCTGGAACATAGTTAAAATAGTTAAGAATAAGAACAAACATATACCATGCCTCAGGGATTGTAAATTCTTATTTTACGGATATCGAAAAGGCCAATGCACTTGCCCAAGCATTTGAGCGTAACCATAATATATAGTGCTATTTGGGTGACATTAATACAGATACTCTTGTGAATAGTACTGTACATTCGATTAGGTTGATGAACTCCGTCACACCTGTAAGCGAGTATGTTAACGAAGAAGATATTGCATTCTTAGTTAACAATCTAGTTAGTAGGAAATCTGGTGGGCTTGATTTAATAAGAAATATTTATCTTAAAGAACTACCGAAAATTGGGATAAGGATGGTAGCCTTTGTAGTAAATGCTTGTTTAAAAATTCAATGCTTCCCAAACAAGTGGAAATATGCGAAAGTGACACCTGTACTTAAGTCTAAGTAAGCCCCCGGATAATCCTGACAGTTACCGCCCCATTAGCTTGCTTAGCAGTTTGGGCAAAATCTACTAAGGGGTACTGAAGGAGAAGTTAATGAAAATCGTTGATGACAATCGCATTTTCCCGAATGAACAGTTTGGAATTAATCGCAATCATAGCACTTCTCATCAAGTCATGCGGATTTGTAATCATATAAAAAGTAATCGTGCAATTGGAAAATCGACCGGTATGATTTTACTCCACATAGAAAGGCCTTTGATACGGTTTGGCACAATGGACTTATATATAAAAAGAATAATTTCAACTTTCCTCCTTACTTGTGCAATATAGTATTAAGTTTTTTGTCCGATCGTTGTTCCCAAGTACATGTCAACAGTGGTGTACAGAATTAATGTTCTAAAATGCTGGTGTTCCTCAAGGGTCTGTTTGGGGCCAATTATTTACAACTTGTACACATCGGACTGCCTGAATGTGAAAAGGCTATTTTTGCTGATGACACAGCTATTTTTTCAGAAAAGCTTGCTTTTTGCCTGCCTCTAGTATTCAGGTAAATAGAATCAGCGTTGTGTGGCAGAATTCTGTTAAATACCTTGGTATCCATCTCGACACCAAACTGACATTTCGTGAGCATATTACTCAAACCCTTAACACGGTTAATATTGCAAAGGAAATTCTTTACCCCTTCATAAATAGAAAATCTTTTTTGTCCATGTCCAACAAACTTATCATAATCAAGGTTATATTTCAAGCTTTAATCCTTTATGGTTGCCCAATATGGGGAAAATCTTCTTAGTGCCAAATATATATAAAAAGAATAAATGAATGGGGAAAATCTTCTTAGTGCCAAATTAAAAGAGGTTTAACATCAATTTTAAAAATGATGTTAAACCTTCCACGAGATTCTTCCACCACCAGACTCCACAAAAAAGCTAATGTTGAACTCATTGCTGCAAGGATTTCCAGACTGACAAATAAATTTATGGATTCTTGCGTGCTTGCTGACAATCATCTAGTCAATAACTTAAATACAAACATTCCTCTCAATCCATAATCTATTTCATACGTGTGGACGCATAGAGATATATTTACATTGTCAATAGAAATGTAGTTTTATTTATTCACCCATATATTTATTAACTTATTTATTTTTCAATTATTTATATATTACTTATATATAAATATATTTATCTATTTATTTATTTATTTATTCTATTTACTTATATTTTATTAATTTATTTATTATTTATTTACTATATATTAATATATTAATTACATCAATATTTACCATTGTTGTGTTACCTGTTAGTACATTAATGTATGCATTTAATTGTTCTTGTTTCTTTTTTCTTTTATTTTCTTCATATTGAAGGTTTTTGTCGTATTTTCCTTCAAGTTGCTTATTTATATTTTTAACAATTTTGTATACTCTTAAACATGTTTATATTTTGTTCAGAAGTAAGATATCATATATATCAAATCTCTGTAATCGATACTGTGCGATAACTAAAACCAATGTAAACATTTTATTACGAAATAAATATCCATCTATCTTTCTGTTCTATTCTACACACATACAACCGTTCCAAGCATAGAACAATAAAAATGAGACCAGCTGATGTAAATAGAAAAAATTCCAATGATCTGTTCACCACGGTCTATAATCACACGAAAGTATTTAGCAAGGGCAAATTTAAAACTGATCAAGTATGCATGAGCAAATATAAGCATGCTTTTGAAAAGGGGTACACACCCAACTGGACAACAGAAGTATTTACCATTAATAAAGTTAATGTCACCAATCCGATCACCTATTCACTGAACGATTTTCAAGGTCAACCAATTCAAGGGTATGGACTGCTGAATAATTTAATTGATAGATTACCGTTTGAATTAAATATTCCATCGTATAATTTTGGCGGACCTGGAACCAAGTTAAAAGACGGTCTTGCTAGGGGTGATCGAGGTGTAAATCCATTGGATGAAGCCTGTCGCGAACACGATATTGGATATTCTAATAACAAAAACTTGACTGATCGTCACATTGCCGATTAAATTCTAGCGGTAAAAGCCTAAGAAAGAGTAAAGGCTAAAGATTCATCCATTTCGGAGAAGTTTAACAGTATACTGGTGACGAATAGTATGAAGGTTAAAAGGAAACTTGGCATGGGTTGCTAGCGCAATTTATTTAAGGCGGTCGTAAAAGAAGTTAAAAAGTCCATCAGGTCTCCAAATACTGAAGATCCAAACAACATTGCAATGACAGCCTTACAAGCAGCCAAAAAAGTCATCAGAAAAAAACGCAAGTATATTTCATTGCCTCGAGTTATACCATTGGCAAAAGTTGGTATCTACTTGCGGTGTACTGTTTCTTACAAGCTGGAGACAACCGTGGGACCAGACACTACGTCAGCTTTCTGACAAACTCCTGACGCGACTTTGTTTGATGATGTACATATCATATTACTTGCTTCATTTCACATAACACATGCCATAATCGATTTTTACGCATCAAATTCAGCAACAAGATCCATAGCTTTCTTTTGCCTGACATATTACGGAATTATTGCATGCCCACTACTACTAGTCATTAATACATTTATTACGTTCTGCACATCTTTTTCAGTGACGATAGCAAGTGTAATTAGAAATTAACAATTTGCATCTTTATTTGTTACTTACATTCTAAACCACTTCCAAGTAACCAATGCAACAAAATGTACGCAGTTGAAGCACAACATTATTTTTTTCTCTTTCAAGGGAATTCAAAATATTGGGACACGTAAGCAGTCCTTATTAATCAAACGGAAAATAAATTACAATGTTAGAGAAAAACACATTCCAAGGTAAATAAGCAGTAAAATTAGCGATAAAATTATCTTTTTTTAGACACATTATATTTATATTATTTGGAATTTAATAGGCTTAAACCAAGTAGGACACTGCC
>OU026145.1:89948443-90002153 GCA_907269125.1 Eristalis pertinax
TAAAAAAACAAAGGAAGATTTCCAGTCATTTTCAATTGGAATGTGGAATTCCTAGTTACAACTTGTGACTGAGCAGCCGTTTTTGTTATTGTTATTGTTCAGTCAAGTGTCATTACCAGTAAGTATAAATATAATTGTGATTGTTTAACACACCGTCTCCACTGGACATGGCGATGTGCAGGATCACGTCCACAATCTGAATAGACATCCCTTGTCGCTTTTTTCATGGGCAAATTGTGCCATGTTCTTTTTTTTTAATTAATTTTTATTTTTAACTTCAATGTAAACTTACGTACTAGACAAAAATGCTTAAAACTAGTTGGACTAACAATTTTACTATTTTTAACTTGCTGGCACTCGGCGAGCACTCTAAGCTAAACTTTACCTTAAACTATGTCCTTCGACCTAACCTAACAATGAATAAAATAGATACTAGTATTTAGGGACAACTGAGTATTATGAAAAATTTAAAAAACATAATGACTTGACTTTAATTTTTTTAAAAACTACAAGTTACCTTACATTCTACATTAAAATAAACTTAAGCAACTAACTTAAGGTTGCAGCTGCTGGTTTTTGAGTTATCCACTGCAAGACAGTGACCGATTGCGGGCTCGGGCCAGAGCAGCATCTACATGTTTGTTAAAATATATATATTGATCTAGCCAGATCCCCAGGTATCTGACTACAGTCCTTTGCACCAGTGGTTGCCCGTGTCGCCCAACAATTGGGAACTTTCGCCAATTCTTTTTCGTATCCGCCGAAGCCTTATACAACGGGGTCCTGAACAGTATGGTTTCCGACATCTGAAAGTTGATATTCAACTTCCAGTCATCGCAACTTCTCATGAATGAGTCGAAGTCACCCTGCGCGAGAGTAGTTATGTCATGATCTTTTTACCTGATCTACAGTCCTTTGCACCAGTGGTTGCCCGTGTCGCCCAACAATTGGGAACTTTCGCCAATTCTTTTTCGTATCCGCCGAAGCCTTATACAATGGGGTCCTGAACAGTATGGTTTCCGACTTCTGAAGATTGATATTCAACTCCCAGTCATCTCAACATCTCATGAATGAGTCGAAGTCACCCTGCGCGAGAATAGTGATGTCCTCGATCTTTTTACCTGATCTGTACACGATCAAGTCGTCAGCGTACGCAATTGCGTGAGGAAGAGAACTTATTAGATCGCTCAAGAAAATGTTGAACAGGATTGGCGAATTAACGGCACCCTGTTGGAGACCATTTTTTACTTCAAATATACCTGCAGAGGTCACATTGCCATTCTTGACGACGAACCTTCTACCAGTAAGCATGTTACACAGTAGGTACAGCAGTGGTTTACTAATGCCTAGCCCATTGAGTTTGCCATACGGTGTCGAAGACCTTCTCTAGGTCAATCAGGCAGGCACCCGTACATTGTTTCTGTCTCTTGTTCCATTGGATATCCGACACCAGTTTCGACGCCGCATGAATAGTGTCATGCCCCGCTTTGAAACCGAATTGGTTATCCGGAATAATATGTTTGTCTTCTGTCCAGTTGGTCAGAGCTCTATTTATCACCTTCTCAAATACCTTGCTGATGTTCGGAAGTAGACTAATTGACAGCAGGTTGCACGGATTCGAAGAATCTTTTCCTCGCTTGGATATGGGTTGCACAATCGCAATTTTCTAATGCTCGGGATAATGTGCATTATTCAGAGCATTGTTAAACAGGATAGTGTACATATTAACCACATCTAGGGGAAGATGTCTTAGCACAATGTTAGAGATCCCGTCGATTCCAACTGACTTTTTCTTCTTTAGTGATTTGAAGACCGCTTGGAGCTCTGTCTTCGCTATGAAAAGAGGATGAACCCCTTCGTCGGCGATGACATTATCTGCCATGTTATCTTAATTGAACACGACAAAGCCGATGTTCTCAGATCGCCATTGTTGCATGTCTTCTCGCAGTTGCGAGTTGCTAGATTGTAAGCAGTTCTCCAGGTTGTGGTTTCGCGAACACTCACATTCACTTTATACACTTCCTGAAAGACCGCGCCTAGTACCTCCATTTTTTCTATATACTTGAGAATACGGAGTTAATGATATATTCGATGACGATGATACCAGAGAAGTTCTAAAACAGGATATAAATGAAATAAAACGGTTATTGCGCATGTTTAAGGGTCCTCGTAAATTTCGTAGATTTATAGATTTTATCGGATCAGCCCTTAAAATTATCGCAGGAACACCAGATAGTCAAGATTTGAAAATCATAACTATGCAAGAAAACGAATCAGTAAGGCAAAATAACAGACAAGTAGAAATAAATAAAGAGATTCAAAATAAAATTAATGAAGTAACAGAAAGTATAAACAAAATGAATAATATCAACAAAAATACAATATCAATAAGTCATCAAGTAATATTAAAACTAATGTTAAATAGAAATAGAATTATCATAAATAATCTACGCAATAATTTACAGGCAATGGTACTAGCGAAAAATAATGTTGTAAGTCCTTTATTGTTAAATATTGAACAAATAGAATTTATAGGTTCTAAAGAAAATATTGTGAGTTCAATTAACGAACTACTTTTCATAGCTATGAAACCCTAGTATATTTAATAAAAATTCGTCTAGTTACTGAAAATTGTCAACTGTTCCAAATTTCCCCAGTAGTACATAATAATAAAGCAGCAAATTTAAGAAACAACTTAACAACTAATTGTAACGAACACCACTTTCCCCTTACAAATTGGAAGAAAGCCATTTCCTACACCTACTGCCAAACTAATCATAATGGCACATGCCTCGCTGAGCTTATCAACAATCATACAGCTGTCTGCGGAACAACATCAGCTGAGCACATCTACAAAATAGAAGTTATCAAGGATGGGCTAATCAGAGCTCGTGGCGATAATATTACGGTGGATGAAAGAAACTGGACTCAATTTTACTATTAACGGAACATTCTTCATAACTTTCCAGAACACCATCGCCATTGACGGAAAACAGTACAGTACAAGCCATCCAGTTGAAATAATTCAGTTGCCAAGCCCAAAAATACCATATTGGTTGAACGTGAATTTGAACACAAAATTTCATTGCCTTACTTGCATAAGCTGCAGTTAACTGCTGCAGTAAGCTGCACATGTTCCGAGCACATTCACCTCCATTCACTTTGCACTTCCCTCACGCGCTACACTTTTCCTTATCAGCATTTCCCAAAATTAGCGCGATCACCCCAAAATGCATATACCCGATTCAGCACTTCCCGCACATGTCCAAGCACCAGTAAATTGTTAAGATAAGTTAAGAAAAAGAAAGAGAAAATAAAAATTACTCAGTCTTGATTTGACTGCAGTACACATCGAAGTGTTTTAATTTACACTACACATTTGTACTACATTTTCCGCCGAGTAATCTCAAACAGTCATTACAAATATACGCGTACTCGCAATAAGATCTTCCGCCGTATTTTGCAATTGTTTTTCCACCTTCTTGTCGAAATTGATCGCGAACAAGAGTTGAGAGAGTGATGAGCTACTGAGCGAACGTGTTTATGATTCTGGTGACATTTTCTTTTGTATTATTTTCTGATCGTTAGTGCATTCAGTTTGTCTAGTTAAATTGTACTTTATTCCTTTATTAACTGGCTAATGTGATTGGCTTACTCCTCGGACAATGGTAATAACATTACTTGATTTCTCAAAAGCCGTCGATACAGTTAATCATGTTCTTTTATGCAAAAAAGCTCATGCCAAACTTTAATTTTCCTGCAAGTGCTACGATGCTTATTTATTCCTACGAACCGATAGGAAACTATCAGTGCAAGTCGGGCTCAATTCTTGGTCTTCTTTTATTCGCAATTTATGTTAATGAACTTCCATCTTTAATTGATAAATGTTCCACTCATATGCACATATGCTGATAATGTCCAACTGTATATTAGTTGTCCACTTGTGCTCAATGAAGATGCACTTTACTGCGTCAACGATGATCATTAGAAAATCTCAAAATGGTCGCAATAATTGTAATTGTAGGCCAGATATATGGTGTCTTGTGTACTTTATGGGCAACTCAATTGTTAACACCAGTATGTTAGGTTAGGTAGAGTGGGCTGCCAGCGAAATCGCCAGTACACTTAGACTATGTTGGTCCATTGTGATACACATATTCAGACTACTACCATTGATCGACAACTCCAGTGATAGTGCCGTTAATTTGATCCCAACGGCTAATGGTGACTGGACCAGATATGAAAACCGGAAAAAAGCGTATTAACATTACTTTCACAGAGATTCGAACCGGGGACCCTTCTAACCAGATACGATATGTTTCCGGGCTGTGAAGGCTCGATCGAGTATATTATTTTTCTGCAGTCACGAAATAATAAATTAATAAAAAAACAAAGGAAGATTTCCAGTCATTTTCAATTGGAATGTGGAATTCCTAGTTGCAACTTGTGACTGAGCAGCCGTTTTTGTTATTGTTATTGTTCAGTCAAGTGTCATTACCAGTAAGTATAAATATAATTGTGATTGTTTAACACACCATCTCCACTGGACATGGCGATGTGCAGGATCACGTCCACAATCTGAAAAGACATCCATTGTCGCTTTTTTCATGGGCAAATTGTGCCATGTTCTTTTTTTTTAATTCATTTTTATTTTTAACTTCAATGTAAACTTACGTACTAGACAAAAATGCTTAAAACTAGTTCGACTAACAATTTTACTATTTTTAACTTACTGGCTATCGGCGAGCACTCTAAGCTAAACTTTACCTTAAACTATGTCCTTCGACCTAACCTAACAATGAATAAAATAGATACTAATATTTAGGGACAACTGTGTATTATGAAAAATTTAAAAAACGTAATGACTTGACTTTAATTTTTTTAAAAACTACAAGCTAAATTACATTCTCCCTTAAAATAAACTTAAACAACTAACTTAAGGTTGCAGCTGCTGGATTTTGAGTTATCCACTGCAAGACAGTGACCGACTGCGCCCCATAAGGGGATACGCACTACCCTATTTACCCCTGGTCTAAAGAGTTCGACGCTGGAGTTCCCTCGCTTCCCAGCCACCAGAACTTTCGATGTCCCGCAAATCCCGGAAATTGTCACTCGTATCAGGTTCGCCCCGTTGTATAAAACCTCATTGGAGTAGAATTGTCTGTACTGGGACTCTGGTGTTCTGTAAAGGCGAAGGCAAGCCCTAAGACAAGCCCTCTCAAACACCCGAATCTTTTCCATCAAGCTTGCACTCACGTTGAACCACACGGGACAGCCATAGGTGAGCATTGGCCGGATGAGGACCATGTAGCAGATTACCTTTACCCTCGCATCGAGTTGGCTGTTATAAAACAGTCTCTTTGTAAGAGCGAAAGCGCCTCGGGCTCGGGCCAGAGCAGCATCTACATGTTTGTTAAAATATAGATATTGATCTAGCCAGATCCCCAGGTATCTGACTACAGTCCTTTGCACCAGTGGTTGCCCATGTCGCCCAACAATTGGGAACTTTCGCCAATTCTTTTTCGTATCCGCCGAAGCCTTATACAATGGGGTCCTGAACAGTATGGTTTCCGACTTCTGAAGATTGATATTCAACTCCCAGTCATCTCAACTTCTCATGAATGAGTCGAAGTCACCCTGCGCGAGAGTAGTGATGTCCTCGATATTTTTACCTGATCTGTACACGATCAAGTCGTCAGCGTACGCAATTGCGTGAGGAAGAGAACTTATTAGATCGCTCAAGAAAATGTTGAACAGGATTGGCGAATTAACGGCACCCTGTTGGAGACCATTTTTTACTTCAAATATACCTGCAGAGGTCACATTGCCATTCTTGACGACGAACCTTCTACCAGTAAGCATGTTACACAGTAGGTACAGCAGTGGTTTACTAATGCCTAGCCCATTGAGTTTGCCATACGGTGTCGAAGACCTTCTCTAGGTCAATCAGGCAGGCACCCGTACATTGTTTCTGTCTCTTGTTCCATTGGATATCCGACACCAGTTTCGACGCCGCATGAATAGTGTCATGCCCCGCTTTGAAACCGAATTGGTTATCCGGAATAATATGTTTGTCTTCTGTCCAGTTGGTCAGAGCTCTATTTATCACCTTCTCAAATACCTTGCTGATGTTCGGAAGTAGACTAATTGACAGCAGGTTGCACGGATTCGAAGAATCTTTTCCTCGCTTGGATATGGGTTGCACAATCGCAATTTTCTAATGCTCGGGATAATGTGCATTATTCAGAGCATTGTTAAACAGGATAGTGTACATATTAACCACATCTAGGGGAAGATGTCTTAGCACAATGTTAGAGATCCCGTCGATTCCAACTGACTTTTTCTTCTTTAGTGATTTGAAGACCGCTTGGAGCTCTGTCTTCGCTATGAAAAGAGGATGAACCCCTTTGTCGGCGATGACATTATCTGCCATGTTATCTTAATTGAACACGACAAAGCCGCAGTTCTCAGATCGCCATTGTTGCATGTCTTCTCGAAGTTGCGAGTTGCTACATTGTACGCGATTCTCTAGGTCGTGGTTTGGGCGAACACTCTCATTCACCTTGTACACTTCCTGAAAGACCGCGCCTAGTACCTCAATTTTTTCTTGCGGGTCTTCGACCACAAAGAAGTTATCGTCGAGTAACGCGTTATCTGGATCAATACCTGCTGTAGTCAGTATTTGTTAGTTGTCCGTCGTTCTGGGAAGCTTAAGACACGGAAGATCGCTACGCTTACTGCGAAAGAATTTGTTTAATTGCGGGAACATGCTCGGGTTGTTGGATCTAGCAGCCCGAATCTTATTGTTCCAATGCAAGTTAACAGACTCTGTAATTTTGGACAAGTAGTGTTTGAATGTTCTTAATGAGCGATTTCAGTGTCCTAATTTCCTCATCTCGTCTGTCAGTAAACCGTCTATGCAAGGTTTTTAATCTTGACAGCAGTCTACTTTTTTGTTGGTGGAGTGCGTCTATTGTCGCATTGCGGTACAGGTTTTCGTTGTTTGTGCGTGTATTCCGTGGTATAGTACTGTCCATTGTTCGTTTTATTGTCTCGTCCAATTGTATAAGATACTCCTTGTTTGACAGGTTTCTATTGGACGGTATGTGGAGCGCATTCGAGGAGACTGCTCTCGTCATTCGTCTGGAGAAGCGTGTCCAACGTGTCCTACTGTAATTGTAGGAATACGTTTGAACAAACTCTCCTAATTCCGCAATATCGTTGGGGATCTTGATTTCGGCACTGAGTCCGCAATGGTCACTGAGATACACGAAAGTGTTCAAACAATTTACCGTTTGTGAGTTTGTGTCTGTTAGCTGCAGTCTTGCGTCAAACAGAGGTAGATCCAGATAAGAGCCGCTTTTGGGGAAGGAGTCTATACTCGACACTGTGCAAGCAATACCAGCTGCTAAGCTGGTCCCCTCTACTATTGGAAACTATGTTTCCACAATAACCGTGACGGGCATTTAGATCCACGGCCCCGGAAATAGTTCTCCTGCGAGTCCAGTCTAAGACATCGGAAGAGTGAATAAAGCTCTGATATAGTCGTTCTGGAACTAGGGGGGCCGGAGGAGTAGACCGACACCGCATACAGTGTCTTTCCACTGCGGAGAGAAATGCACACGATGCAGGCCTCCAACTCCTGAAACCGTCGTACTTCACTGATATACACTACTTTGTGTTTAATGTTATTTTTAATAATATTTTAAGATCGCAACACCGCCTCCACCATTGGAGTTGGGCCGGTCTCTTCTAATAACATTATAATTACTGTGCTCCAATGTGCCTCTCTGGGTTAGCTTGGTTTCGCTTATCAGAAATAGCTATGGGCTTTGATCGTCCAACAATCTATAGACCTCGTTTTTTCGCGGGATCCCTATCAATGAATTTGCATTCAATGCAAGGATCTTATATGTGCTCTCCGTCTGCGCAGCCATTAAGACTGGTGACGTGCTTGGTTCTGCAGGAGCACCAAAATTTGGCCTACCTGCTCCTCTAACCGATCCATACGCCTTTCAAAGGAGGATTTCCAATCGGGAGTTGGATCGTGTGCTCTTGGCACTGAAGGCTGCTGCACTACCTTCGATAGCTGCTGCTCTCCCGCGTTCCTCTGACCAGACGCCATTTGGTCATAGGTCACTTGAGGAGGAGTGAACCATTTTTGCTTTGCGCTCCTGGAATTTAGGACAACTTCGGTAGTTAGCGGTGTGCCCCGCGTTCCCGCAGAGTACGCATTTGAGCTGACTCTTGTCAGCTGCTCCCTCTTGCCCCAAAAAATAATTATCCGCACTGTGGGTTTCTCCGCACTTAAGATATCGAGGCTGCATTTGGCAGTTCGTCGCGGCGTGCTCAAACCTTTGGCAGCGAAAGCATTTTTCGCTTTTGGGGGTGAAGGAAAAGAACTCGAGCGTCGACATCTTCAGATATTCCTTCACCACATTGTAATCATCCACTGTCTTGCAGTGGATTGCGTGTTTATCCACGCCTTTATTTTTACTTATGAAAAAGTTACCTGCACCTATGGCCTCCTTGCACAACTTGGCAGTTTGTTCAACATCCGCCTTGTAGATGTTGATTGGCGGAATTTTATTTTTCTTCTGTGTCTGCTGCTAATGAGTTGCTTGCTGCTGCTGTTTTGTTGCTGAACGTTGTGTTGCTGAACGCTGTATTGCTGAACGCTGCGTTACTGCTGGCAGTTGTTGTGGATGTGCTGCAGGCAGTTTCTTTGTTTTGGGCCGCTGTTGCTGTTGCGTAGCTGGCCTTTGATGTTGCTGAGATGCTAGCAGCTGCTGTTGGTGTTCAGCTGGTGGTGGTTGTTGTTGCTGCGCTGTAGTCGTCTTTTGTTGCTGCGGCTTCTTTGCCACTTGTTGTTGTTGCTGCTTCTGCTGATCCAGCATTCTCCTCGCAATGGTTCTTGCTTTCAGCTCTCTGATTTCATGCAAGAGCCGCTGAACTTTCCCCTGCATATCTTCAACAAGCGTTTGCTTCATATGAAGTACGCGCTCGACTTCATCTTCTGTGTCGGAGGGAAGAGAATCATAGCTGTTGCTGCTAACAGCGAACAGACCTTTCCCTCCATCGGAGACGTACTGCACCGTCTCTTCTCCTTCTTCCCCTGACTCGGCTGCTGATGTACTCAACGACGCCGCCTTTCTCTCTACTCAGCCCTTCGGGTGAGGCATTGGTATTGCGGCGTTTTGAGATTTTGAGTGACGCTTTCTTTCTCCTCCTCTTCACTGCACCTTCTGTGGGCGCCGTTGACTGGTGGCCTGGTCATTGACCGCTTCTACACGGGCGGATCGCTCGTGGTTATTAATTTTCCGCACTCACACTTATGTTAGTGTGTGAGCCACGGAAAATATCTGGTTGTGTCCCCAATGGGGATCGAACCGGGATCCCGTCGAGTCAACAACAATGGCCATACCGATTCGGCTGACTGCTGCTTTTAAAAAATTAGCGGTGCTTGCACTACTTGATTATTGCGATTAACGTTTGTTATTTTTGTTAAAAGCCGACAAACTCGAAACTCACACTTCACTGTTCAGAGGTCTCTGAAGGACTGAATTGTGTTTTAAAGGTAAGAATGTTGTTATTCCACGAATACCGATGATACCTTCGGACTACACATTTCTTTTGCTGCAGTTTTCAATTAAATTATGTTTTGCTAAGCCTATCAATACGTCTCGATTTCAAACAGTTAGATTTACTGGCATTGATTTAAGTAATGAATGCTTTTCGCATAACCAGCTTTAAGTAGCCTGTTCACGAGTAATGGGGCATTTATTAACCCTATATCGTATAACCACAAATGTTGTATACAGAGAAGACTTTAGCTGCAAAAATATCATTACGTTGGTACCTAAATATTAAGAAGTACACAAATGCATATATAACTTACTCGTAGATGTGACCATACGTATCAAATATCACAAATAGTCTAAATATTACATATCACTGATCAAGGATTTAGGATTACATTTAATGCATGTAAATATGTGCATATGTGTATATGTAATATGTATTAATAATAATTAATTTGTGTAAAGAAGAATGTTCGTATGTATGTTTGCCTTTTATTCAAATCCGTTTTAGGCCGTTTTTGTAATGAAAATTTGCACTCTAACATTTCAAAGCATTAGAAAAATCTCTGCCTAAGCAAACATTTCAATGCGAATACAGTGGTTATCCAGTAAGTATGTCTAAGTATGTATCTCCTTCACAACTGCCTTAAACCCCTCAAGTCAGAAGGACCTTTCACTAACAACCTCGGGATCGGAAAGTCCTTAGTGGCTTTCATTCATCAGCTAGTCACCAGCAGGTTAATTCACTCTCAC
The DNA here is from genome assembly GCA_907269125.1 of Eristalis pertinax. Classification (NCBI taxonomy): domain Eukaryota; kingdom Metazoa; phylum Arthropoda; class Insecta; order Diptera; family Syrphidae; genus Eristalis; species Eristalis pertinax. The sequence goes on from OU026145.1 coordinate 89,958,778, forward strand.
CTGGGAGATGCTACGATCCATAGAGGTGTTAATAGAGACACCCTACAAGGAAGTGTACTTTCTCCCCTTTTTTGGAACGAAGTGGTAAATGAGCTGCCATTAATACTGGAAGAGGTAGGATCCAAGGTCATGCCTATGCGGATGATATTGCCGTAGCGGCATCTGGCATATTCGTCTCCACTCTAAGAGATATAATGCAGAATGCCTTCGATAAGCTGGAATCATGGACACAAAAATGCGGACTCGGCGTTAACCCACAAAAAACGCATATTGTACTCTTCACCAGATGGTACAAAATCCCCCAGTTTGCGTATGATATTCTTCCTGTCAGGCCAGGAATTTCTACTAGTTTACATATAGAATAATACACGGAGGCAACCGAATCAGTTGGTAAATCTCGCACACAAAATTACCGTAAATATAAAATAATAAATTGTTTTATTGCTGGGTCCGTTGGCCACTTGATAAAATTTTTACGTTTATCGCTTACTCAAGTACGCTTGAATTCTTAGAATGTATTACAATCCTCGCATGTATTTTTCTCACCCAAATTGAAAATTCCCATTGTTAGTTCAACAACTCCAGACAGAAATGCGAGGATTACAACAAAATCCATAGGTAAATCGTTTGTGTACTGAAGTGTTAAAAGAGCCATTAAGCTAGTTGGTCCTATTGACACTTGAGGTATTGTTCCAAATATGACGTACACGAACGATCCTAAAGTTATAAAAATAATTTCGTTCCATTTTCTTAAAAATCTGTATATCGTATTAGTACCAACAAAGGCCGAATAAAGACCATATTCCGGGGAAATTCCTGCTAAGGATGCATATGCAATACTTTGAGGTATTATAGTCAATCCAATCGTAATGCCTGCAATCATATCAGCGAATGCTTTACTTTTGTTGTAGTCCCGAATCCAGTGAAGAATATGAAACCGCTTTATTAAGCAATTATTGTACGGCATCCTTTTCCTGTTATACGACTCCCTCTTCTTACAGCATCCATCACAGAATGGTACTCCGTCTTCTAAAAAAAAAAAAACAATTTTTAGACCCCAGTAACTGCTTTCGAGTTGTAATAATTGGTATACATTGATTTACATCTCAATGTAACAGCTTCCCTTGACTATCTATTTTGAGGAGCTTATCCTATAGTTAAAGTGTGACACCTTTTCTACTCTAAATTATTTTTAGCCGAAATCGTTTATAAAGCTCTTGTTAGTAAAAGCTATACAAATATTAATTTCTATTGCAGAACTGACGATGAACATCTTAAATTCATCGAATAAATCAAGTAATTCGAAGTCCATATAAGAAACCAATCATAAAAGAATCAGTTTTTTAATTTATAGTAAATATTTTAACAGTTTAGTAAAGTAATGTAATGAGGGAAAGGGAATGGAAGTGTTTTATTTCACGGCTACTCTTCGACTTGCTCGCTGATCTCTTGCTACTCTTCTTCATCATCTTCTTGTTGTGAGTGGGCAGTTAGCTGAGTTGTAAAATGCTGCAATCTTTCAGTAATGCAATCTCTGAATTCGTGGAAATCGTTTCATAATTTACGATTCATCAAATTGACTACATTTCAGTTCTTAGACTTCAGTACTGAAATCACCATTCCTTTTGATTGGTCTGTGATTGGATCAGTCTTTTGGAGCAGTCTTTAGATTGAAATCAATTGAATGAATGTCTTTAGAATTACATTGCGTTCCCTGAAGCCACCCTGCAGTCTTTATTATTTACTTGAAGTCACATTCAGTTGCAGTCTCTGGGACTTCACACATTTTTGTTGAAGTCTTTGTGACTTCAGTCCTTTTTTTCTGAAGTCATTTCCAAACTATCTCTTAAAAAAATGTGTTAGTACTGATTAATCTTGACTTTCGCAGCTATTTAGAGATGAAACAAAATGTTCTGCAATATACAATATCCTGAAAAATTTGCAAAACCAAATGTTGTGTGAGCAATGCCAATTCATACAAACAAATTAATAAAAACAAGAAAATGTATTCATTTTATTTCAGTTCATTTCACAATCACATACAAATATTTAATTTCTACAAATTGTCTACCTTTAGGAGTAACAATTTCTCAAAAATTTAATCAGAAAGGGCTCCACTCCGAGGTCTGCTTAACAGACCAATAAATGAAAAAAGTCTAAGATATATCTAAGATATATATCTAAGAAATGCCTTCTTCAGATCTATAGATGTTATCGTATGTATGCGATCTTGCAAACATATTTTTGATTTGCCAAAGCATACTTGAATTTTTCGATCATGGAAGATAATTTATCGTATATTAGTTTTATAGCTGTTGGACGACTCATGATTTTGAGATCGCTATTTGCAAACCGCAAAAGTTTTCGAAACGATTCGTCTTCCACAATCGAAATTGCTATTTAATTGGGAGTAAAATTAAAGTAAGTAAATTAAAGTATTAAAGTAAAGTTTACATTGGCATTGATCACACCCCCCTCCACTCCCTCTCCACGATTATATCCTCTACGTCCGTACCCCCTCACTGCCGATCATGCTTCCTACGCATCGAACACCTCCCTCGCGCCAACACTTTATCCATCCATTCTCCCCCTCAACTGTATACATCATACCCACTTCCAGTAAGCCTGAAAGCCCATCATACTCCACATAATAGTGCAATTTGTCATTCTTTCGGACTTGTTCAAACTTGCTTACATGCTGAAATCCCTAAGACTTCTACAGAAATGATTGAAGTCTCAAAGACATCATCGAAAATGTTTGAAGTCCCTGAGACTTCAACTGAATGCGGGTGCAAGGTAACTTGAGAGAATGCAATGTAATTCTAAAGACTTGCATTCAATTGACTTCAATCTAAAGACTGATCCAATCAAGACTTCGAAGAGAATGGGAGATTTCAATGCTGAAGTCTAAATTCCAAAGTGTCCAATGTCAATTGATTTAAAAAAAATCATTGTTAAAAAAATCTCTTGCTTTAATTTTTTTTCCTGTTTTATTGCGCATTCTCCCGCAGTATCTCACGTTTTGATAATTTCTCATTTCTCTTCTCTCATTCTCAGCTCCTCTTCAATTAATTCCTTCAACCTAGAGTCTTCTCGAAGATTCGTATTGACACCCGTCAGTAGCTGCATTGGCGATGTGTTGATAGAACGTTTATAGATGAAATTCAGAAAACTTTTAACATAGCTAACCTCTCTGTACCACTTATCCGGTGTAAGGGGAGATAACTTAGTTAAGACTGGAATGAAGATACGATGAATTATTTCTATGTGCCAGTTAACTATATGAACCGCCACTGTTATATGCAACAATGGAATGTTTTCTTGTTCGCAATACTCGAGAACTTCCCTGGCCACAAAGGCTCCCCCTTAGTCAACGATCAGTCGTCTCGGATTTTCAAACGTCTTCCAACCTACGAGTACTTGCAGTTTTTTAATGGCTTTCCTTGCAGACAACGATTTCACATTAAACAGTAACACGAATTTGGTGAACCCAATTGATAAAAAGAACCTGTATTCCTTTCCAGTTGTCGCCATTGGACCCAAATAGTTCATATGAAAAGTGTCACAAGGTGTTTCGGTCTTCAAGGTCTTCGGTATCGGATGTAAAAGGCCTTCTTTTTTCCTCCTTTCCTTTCTGCCAAAATTCAAGGAACACAACATTCGACAAAATTCTCGATCTTAGATGTCAAATTTTTGAAATACATCTCTTTCAACAGCAGCTCCTTCACATTTTTACAGAATCAACGTACAATTGCGCAACATTAAGCCACTTCGCAACTTGTTTGTCCACAAATTGCTTTTCCAACGAGGCTAAGCGCCTTGGATATTGTCATAAATCTTAAAAGTGAAAATATTAGAATTAATTAACCCATGCTGCGCTGCTAATATATTATCTTGAATCTGTTATATTTTGTTGTTTAGTATTGTAATAGCTATAAATTTATCCTGATAAATATTCTGAAGTAGTAATTTTCTTAAGTTGATCTGTAAATTATTCCAATCGGTTATTATTTCTAAGTTATTTTGATATCAAGTTTCTTTTAATAACTCAATTGTTTTGTTTGTATTGGTACCTACTGTTATGTGCTCAGCAGAATGAGAAGTCAACACATCGCTGGTTAGTACTACAGTGTCGCTTTGTTCTGTACTGACAGTTCTATTTATGTTTACAGTATTCGCATGTACATAAGAAGTCTGCACGTATGAACATCGGGGCTGCACAACTCATAACCTCCCCCAATTTTAAAAGTTCAATACATTTCTAAAGTACAATTGACAATTCATTAGTATTTATATATATATATGTTTTAAATTATAGATAATAGTCAATTAGTGATATAAGGCAAAATAAGAATAAGAATAAGAATACACGACTTAAGATTCAACTTCAACAAATTTAAATGTAAAATTAAATTCAAATTATAAAAAAATCTAATTTATAATTCGTAACGTGTTAATACAAGTTTCAATTCTTAATCTAATCGGTAATTAAAAGTTAACAGGCTTAACAAGTCTGCCGCTCCTAGTATTGTACAATGAGTTGTCATCATTGGTGTTGGTGACGTCATTGTTACCAGGGGACTCAATCTGATTTGGAGTGGATTTCCTTTCGGCAGTTAGCGGTGTGCTTACAGTTTTCTGATCTTCCTTTGGACCCTCTGTGGCACGCGTCTGTGGACTGACAGCTAATTTTTTGTCTGCAATGATAAGAGCGTTAGTTGTATTGATATGCAAACAATTACGGCGTATCAGTTTTCCATCGTCTGTTCAAATAATGCAAGAGCGGTGAGCGTTGCACTTCATTTGTATCACTCTGGATATCCAATAGCGAACCCGTTTTTGTATTCGGACTCTAACACCCCTTTGAAATATATCTCGATCCTTGGCGTTGACCATAACGAAGCGATTTTCATTGACTCTTGACCAACATCTTCTCATCGACTCCTTCAACAACCCTGGGTTTTAATCGAGCTTCTAGGATCGGAAGTGTGGATCTTGTTCCACGACCCATTAACCATTGATTAGGTGACTGTATTCCGTTGTCCCGCGGTGTATTCTTTATGTAGGTAAATGTAAGATCGATATCCTTAGAACAACTTTTAATGAGATTTTTTGCTTCCTGGACGTACCTTTCGGCCAAACCATTCGATTGAGGGTAGTAAGGACTTGATGTTCGATGAAAAAATGCCCATGTATTTGAGAAGACTTTGAACCCTTTCGATGCAAATTCGGGTCCGTTGCCACTTTTTGTCACAGGTGTGACAGGTATTCCGACGGTTTGGCAGCAATACTTCAAGTGCCCTATGATTTCTTTGGAGGTGGATCCTTCCAATCGGCGAAAGTCAAAGAAACTTGAATAGCTATCAACGATTAGTGTATAATTTATCCCCCGCAATTTGAATATATCGATAGCCACAATTTGCCATGGAAGCTCTGGAATTGGTTTCGCCATGAGTGGTTCTTGATGGCACAAGATTTTATGTAATTTGTTATGTCGTCCGACATCGATTTAATGATTTTTTAATTCCTTGGTGCCCATTATGAATTTTCTCTAACATTCTAACATTCGGACTACAATTTTGTTCGGACGTTGTTAATATATCGCCATCAACACCTAGCTCGTCTCTAAAGGTCCAATATAGCTTACTTCTGGCTGTAACTTGAGAAAAGTCTTGTGGCCATTCTTCTTGTACATCATACATACGGCATCTTGGAGCTATGTATCCTTTTTTGTTTCCTGTTGTAGATAACGTGTTTCTACAGAGACTTGTGTTAAAGAATTTATTTGGAGATCCTCGTCTGGTGGCCCGAATTTCTGATTATTTTGTGAATGGTTGCAATCCCGGCTTAGAGTATCAGCCACTAAAATTTCTTTACCAGTTCTGTACGTTATGTCCGGCTAATATGGCATCACTTCAAATAAAATTCGTTGTAATCGGCTAGGAGCACAGTGCAAAGGTTTCTTAAAAATCGCCTCCAAGGCTTGTGGTCCTTTTCTACTGAGAACCGTTTTCCATAAACGTATTGATGGAATTTTTTGCACGCCAAATGTATGGCTAGAGCCTCCTTTTCAATTTTTGGATAGTTTTGCTGAGCAGATGTAAGCGCCTTCGACGCGTAGGTCACAGGTTGACGTTTTGTATCAGCCCCTAGACTATGCTTACTAATCAATTCAACTTTCTGAATACCTCTCGATGTTCCTGAGTCCATTTCCACGCAACATCCTTTTTAATTAGCAGTCGTACCGGTTGAGATAATTCCGGAAGACCAACGATGAACTTGCCCAGTTATAATTCCCAAGAACCTTTGTAATTCACCAACGTTCCTTGAGCCTTGCAATGGCATCGACTTTATCCGGGTCTACTCGAATTTCGTCCGATGTTAAAATATGACCTATGACTTTTACAGAGGTGACATAAAAAACGCATTTATCTTTATTAAGCTGTAGTTCTGCGGGCGATATTATTGAGATGACCTCTCGTGTTAATGTTCTTAGCTCGTTGATTGACGGTGCGTGTATCAACACATCATCCATGGAAACTTCCACGAAACATCCAAAAAGAAAAGAAAAGATGCTAGTCGCAAGGGTAGGTGAATGTACGAATATCTGCCCCATGGTGTGGCCATTGTAACCAAGCTTAGAAACCGCTTTCTTTTTTTGCAATCCAGCTACGTAAAATACTTGGAGTCGTGTATTCTAGTTGCTATTTTTTCCAGAGTTCTTAGCGGAACTACATTTCTGTTAATATCGGAGGAATCAATGCACACTCTCAGTTTACCATTTCTTCTTGCTACTACCCTGGGTGATACTGCTTTTGTAGCTTCCTTTGTTTTAACTACGACACCAAATTCAACCATTTTATCGATTACGAATGCATGCGATATCTATCTTGCAGTATGAATTCGCAATTTAGGGTTTTCTACCATGTCTATATCGTAGACGTAGTTTCGAACGCAGCCAAGACCATTGAAAATTGAATCATAGATATTCAATTCGCTCACGCGTAATTCTAACTTCAAATCCTCACAAGTTGTCTTACCTAATATAGGGCATGTCTCCACTCTAACTACCTTAAAATTGATACTGGTATCTCGATTTCGGAATACGCAGTGGGCATTTACATCACCCAAGACTTTTACTTTGTTATGCGCAAGCGCAACTAGGCGTTTAGTTCTGGATACTGTTAGCCTCAATCCCAGCCGGTCAACAACACTTCTAGGCAGAACGTTACACTGCGCTCCATCGTCGAGCTTAATTTTTATTCTCTCCTCCTCTCTTCCTCTCTTCCTCAACCCAGGCAGAAATGTCTTCATATCCGATATTGGTTACTGCATCTATATATAAGAGATCAACCTGCGACCCGCTACTACTGGCATTATCATCATCAAAGTCAATATTATTTACGGCACTTGCGCTCTTTTTTTTCCACAAACGACAACAGTTCGCAAAATTTCCCCTTCTATTGCACTGTGCCTTGTACTGCTGTTTACTATGACGAGAACCGCACTCTTCAGTGTTTTGTATGGATTCGACTGCGATTGCTGATGATTATTACTGTTATTATTAGAGACAGCATGTCGAACGATGTTTACGTCTTGCTCTTTACGTATTTGCACAATTTTATTAAATACATACTTTTCAAAGGTTACGCTAATTTTTGGATCGAAAACAGCTGCAAATTTAGCCTGAATAGTGCTCACCTGTTTTTCTCCTCATCTGTTAATCCAAACGAATTAAATATAAATAAATATATCGGCGCTGTCCGGTCCAATTCAATTCAATTTATTTTCAATTGGGTAAAGTACATTAAGACTTAGTCTTTTACAGTACAAAGATACAATTCATTTATGGTAGATTCAGTTAATAATACATAATTAATAGCTAAGTTATAAATAATGATGAGTATGAATAATACTGTTTGAAAATGAAAATAAAAATAATAAAACATAGAATAAAAGAACAGGTAAACAGGGAAAAGATTAGATTTAATGTTACATAGTTCAATAATAGTTAAAAAGTGCTGCTTTAAAGTTTAATGTATTTGATATTCTTTTTATATATGTTGGTAAAGAGTTCCATAATCTAATAGCATGAAAAACAACCGAGATGAATTCAAATAGTTAAAGTGTTGAAAATATGTATGTTGGCATTTTAGTTATTATTATCTTATGCAGGAAAATACAATTTCGGATATTAAGGGACTGTTGCAGTGAACATCCAATAAACTGGATAGAGAATGCAGAAATTCTCTCATATCTACTGCGCATAGAAATGTATCGTAGCGCATCATTATAAGCTACCTGTAGTTTGTGGAAAGAGAGCGAGTCCAAGGAGCTGTATACTACTTCAGCGTAAGCGATGATAGGCATTATAAGTGCTTGAACGAGTCTTCGAGGTGTCTCAAGAGGAGTAAAGTCAGCACACATCCATAGTTTCCGCAGACAGGCGTAAACGCAACCAATTACAACATTTATATGATTATAACATGATAAGTTCCGACTGATGACAAAACCAAGGCTGGTTACAGATTCTACCAACTGAAGTTTTGTCCCAGAAACCCAGATATCAGGATAGCTAACATGAGTTGCGCTGCCTGTTACTCTGGAAGTTTTTATTCCAATTCAGCTGCTGCCGCTTACCATTTGTATCGCTGTATCCAGGTTTTGCATTTTGCTGACATATTAGAGTCAACGATTTCTAAATAACCCAGAGGTTTCACAAAATTACTACCACCATGGCCGTCGCACACTGGGGCCAAACTAAGCCAAACATGCCCAAAACTAGTAAAATATTGTTTTATGTACAAAAATTAAAGGAAAACGTGTGCTGGTGGCTTATATTTTATATTTCAACTTCAAACATATCAATAACTTCACTATCAAAAATGTTTCTGTCGGGTACTGGGAATTTTCGCATAAGGTTGATGAATGGGTCCGACGAAATCAATAGCCGATGCATTGCGTCGGTGATGTTGTCCGTCCTCGTCGTTTTTCTGGCGAAAGATTCCCTGTACGATTAGAAATCCTTATTGCGGGCTTCTTGGGCTTCTTCACTAAGCATGCCGATAGGTAGTAAAGCTTCTCGAACTATGACGGATCCATGAATGACTATCTTGTGAAGAATTGGTGTCATAGGTATCCAAGGATAAAACTGAACATACAAGTAAGCCGTCTCGAAACAATACTGTTCATTTCTCCGTAATTATTTTATGTCCGCTTGAAATGGCTTGAAGTATCATGTAAATTCTTCTAATGAGTTCTGTATCGATTTTTGTTGTGCGGGAAGAAACAGTGTGGTTTTGGAAAAACTTTCGAGCTACATTGCCGTCACTAGAGTTTCCATAGCCCGGTTTTGGTTAAGTGAAAACTCGCTTTTAAATTGTACTTGAATTCTCGCTTTTGTGTTCTCAGCCAAATCTTTGTTCTCTTTTGATAAGCACCAAGAGAGTGCTGGTAATTTATAGCTCAAGTGGAGATGACTCAAACAACCTTATCCGGGCATGTAATACCGAAATTCCAAACGAAACATAGTCGCTTTTGATTGGTTTCTGGAAAATGCTTTCTAGGTTATTGAAATCTTTGGATGCAGTCTTTAGCATATATTGGCACATTTATGACCTTTTTTACAAGGTTTGCTGCGCAGTTTTACTCTCAGCCCTTAAATTCATTTGCGCTGCATAAGCCAAAACATCGGCACTGAGCTCGCAACAGGCTTTTACTTTGCACTTCTGTTTAGTACACAGGACATATTTGTGCATCAATTTGCATAAACAGTTTCAAAAGCCTGTTGCAATTTTAAAATAAACTGTTACTTATTACTGTTTACTTCAACCTTCAATGTCTCCCGTTATATGTCCAATAAAATTATGAAATCTGTGTGAAAAAATTCTTCTTACCTAGGTCCATTGCCAATGAACTTTAGTTTTTTTTTATAAAAACAAAAATGCACTCGAAAAAATTAGTACAATCAATTTAACAGCACATCACTTTTCTTAGTCGTCCCTAAATTCATAATTTTGAACACGTTGCTTGCACACAGTAGTTGATACTAAAATGATGTAGTATTTACTAAATGATGTGAAATAAAAATAAAAATCATAACAGTACTCATTTTAAATTTTGAGTTTTGGGCACTCTTCCCATACAGGCTGTCCCCTGTGTGCGTCGTTTGCGCCTCCGAAAGCAGAAACTTCACTTCTGTCATTTTAAAACAAGCTTTTAATCAATTTTTATTTTAATGCAACACCGGGTATTTTTTTGTTTTGTTTAAATTCAGCACCAAATTTCTTCTGACACCATGTTATGTGCTCGGCATATTGAGAAGTCAACACGTCGCTGGCTACTACAGTGTCGCTACAGTGTACTACAGTGTCGCTTTGTTCTGTACTGACAGTTATGTTTACAGTATTCGCATGTACGTATTCGCTTTTGGAGATGTGTAATGAGAACACCACTATGACCCTGAAAGCAAACAAGAGTCCATGCAGTGGCATAAAAAAGGAACAGACCCCCCGAAGAAGTTCAAAGTCACTCCGTCTGCCGGGAAGCTCATGGCCGCAGTTTTTTTTGACTCAAAGGGAATCTTGCTCATTGAGTACAAAAAAAAAGGTGAAACCATCAACGCCAGATTGTGGTTTCGAAGAAATCCAACACCCACCATATAGTCCAGACCTTGCCCCTAATGATTATTTCCTGTTTCCGGATTTGAAAAAATGTCTTCGTGGAAAAAGATTTTCGGATGATGAAGAACTCAAGTCGGCAATAAACGGGTATTTTGCAGAGAAAGAGGAAATTTATTTTTTTGAAGGTTTAAAAAAGCTTATCTCAGATGTAACAAATGCATTGATGTAAGGGGAGACTATATTGAAAAATAAAAGCAATTTAAATTGAATTCGCATTTTCCTTCATATCGATACCGAGAATATATTGAACGCCCCTCGTACGTAAGGAATATGTACGTATGTACATACGTCAGGGGTGCGCAACTCATAACACATACGTTATTAAATTTTTTAATGTTTTTACTTTTGATCATAATACTGCTATTTCATTAAGTAACATTACTTTTTGAAGCTGATCCTACATTATGTTCCTTTTTTTTAGTTTTGTTTTATTTTGAATTCCGATTATCCTATATTCTATATGTGATGTATAAGCCTAACATATAAGTGAATTATGTAGAAGCAAACACTTCTTTGTAATCGTTTCAGTCAACGACTGGTTCTTTATTCATTATTTTTCTTTCTCACTACTATTTACTTGCTATTTTCCAAAAGTGCTGAGGAAGGCAAGATAGAGGAAATGGTTGGTTGAATGAACTGACTGTTTGTTTTTGGATTGGAGGTGAAGCTTGTAGTTGCATTTGCTTGTGAAGGTCGGAGTTGCATTGACTTGGAAATGAAATAGGTTTTGGTTACCGATTGGATTATGAATTACACTTTATCATTAACTCCTCTCTTCCTTAAGACTGAAAGTCATCGTTCATAATGTTAAGTACTCTCGTTTTTATAAGATCCTTGTGTAATGCTGATAAGTTGTTGTCTGCTTTTGTTGTAATTTTCCCAGTCTTCGGTCTTATTTCTGTATAGAGTAGAACAAGAATCACAAACGCAAGAAATCCTACCATGCAATACAACATCCATTTGCTTGTCTCAAGAGTAACTGCAAATGCTTTTATTTTCTGGTTGTTGATGATGTGCAGCTTATGCAAGTACGGTTGCAACATATTTTATGAAAATGACTTCCTTTAGTATGGTCCGCTTTGGCGCTGGTAGGTGATTCACTTCAAAAACCGTATCTGGACAATATTCTTTCCCGTTGATTTTTATCTTAGTCTCATATGTTATGAGGAAGGTTCCATTTCAAACAATGCGCTGTTCATTTTCTTCTACCGTTACATTTTCGTCTCTGGTGACGATTAAACCATCCTTGACGACTTCAATCTTATTTATGTAGTCAGCGTGAGTTGTTGGGCAATTCGCCGTTATATTATTAAGGAGTTGGAAAATGCAGGAATTTTGGGAATCGATTTCACAATAGAAATATAAGGGGGCTTTTTTACAACCACTTAAGGGATAATGTTTTTTGGATTGTCAGATAAATCACATCTGATCATAAATCTTTCGGTAAGTGCATGTATCCTAACAGAGATCAACTCAACACTAGATTTGCTGTGTAAATCGCGGGTAGAGTGATGCCAAGGCTGTTTGCTGTACTTGTGACACTTAGTGCAGTCACCCCATACTTGACAGCCGTACAACAGTATTGCCTGAAAAATAACCTTATGTAATAGTATTTTATTGTCATTTGATAGCAAGGATTTCCTATTTATAAAGGGATACCGCATTTTAATTGCTGTGCCCGTTTTATGGAGAGTCTTTGAAAAATGTTCGTTAAAAGTGAGTTTTTTTTGTCCAGATAAACGCCGAAGTACTTCACCGAAGTCTCCCAATGTATGTGTTGCCCGTTTACTATTAAATGGTCGAACGAAATATAACAAGACTTTATTTTTCTTGTAAAAAAGATAGCTTTTATCTTTTCCTCATTAACTTTAATTTTCCATGTGTTGATATATTTAAACCAAATTTATGCGACGAAAACAACGTAGATTCGTCAGAGTACAAGGCAAAATCACATTCCGGTAAATGGGGAAAATCAGCTAAATACGTATTGAACAAGACCGGTGCAAGAACTGATCCCTGAGAAACACCTGCATCTACATTACCCAAACATGAATTACTTATATTCACCTGGACTTTGTAGCTTCGATCGGACAAAAAACTCTGGGCAAATTTACAAATATAGGTTGGGAAATGGAATCTAATCATTTTATATAGTAAGCCATTGTCCCACACTGTATCGAATGCCTTTTCACTATCCAGTATTAATAATCCGGTTCATTTTCCTATAGCACAATTTCTCTTAATACTATTGCAAATTCTTAGAATTTGGTGGTTCGTTCGATGATTTTTAGTACTTTGTCCCTTACTTTTTCATAAATTTTACTTATGCTACTCAATAGACTTATAGGCTTATAGCTAGATGGTTCATTCGGAGGTTTTCTTAGTTTTATATTAAGTATTACTTTTGCTTTCTTCCAAGCAGTTGGAAAATATTTAATATTTAAACAAGCATTTAGTATGACAGCTAAATATCTAGTGCCAGCTCTATCTAGACCACCAGTTTTCCTTACAATGAGGTTATCTGTGATGTGTTCTATCTCAGCCTCAGTAATGAACGTAGTTTCTGGTGTTATGGTTATTGAGGCACTAAACTCCTGTAACGCGTTTTGTACAAATGCGTTAGTATTAGTGTCTCCTAGATGTAGAGAAACACAATGATTTTTAGCAAAACTCTGGCAGAAAATATTGGCTTTGTCTAGATAAGTGTGATATGTTGCAACCATGTTTGTAAGACTAGGAATTTTTCTATTTTTGTCTTTCGTAAATTTCACAATATTCCAGAAGGGTGTGGAATATTTGTCTAAAGAGTTGATCATCTTATTCCAATCTTCATGGCGTTTCATTTGAATGAACTTCGTTATGAGTTTGTTGTAGTGTTTTACCAGCCTTTGAGAGATGGGTTGTCTGTATCTTTGCCAGTTTCTTCGGTGCATATTTCGCAATCGAATAAATTCCAAGACATGGGCTGCAAGTTTCATAAAACTTTTTTTCGACTTTTAGCACACTTCTATCAGCAGAACTAAGAATATGTTCGGAAAACTGAGAGACGATATTGTCAATGCCATCTTTGCTGTTTTTGGATCGAAAAATGTTCCAATTTGCGTGTCTCAGATCCTGCAAATATTGCACTAGTTTTTCGCCCGTCCAGGGAAGCCGACAAAGAACTGAATTATGATCTGAAGATAGGTCATTAATTGTTACTGGCTGGGAAATATGACTACTAAAGTTAGTGACAAAAAAATCAATAACAGATGGACGACCACGAGAACCAGCTGGAATATAAGCAGGACTGGACGGAAACAGACCACGAACAGCTAACATAGAAAATAAGTTAGACATAACGTTACCCCAGGAGTTGGCACGAACCCAACCCTAATCTCGGTGTCTGCAGTTTAGATCACCTCCAGTCATCTACAGAACTAAAGAGTTTCCTCAAATCGGTTTTCAACTGAAGTTGTTTTTCAACTCCAGGAGTACCACCGGAGAAATAAACACAAAAGATTTTCAGTCTATTTCCGCTACCTAAAATTAGCTCTTTACCCAGATTTCCTACAAGATGTGTATGAATACTTCCTAAAAGTTCATGTTGAATTGATCTCCTTATTAGGATCGCTACCACACCAACACTTCTATTTATTCTATCCATACGATCACATTTAAAGACGTTGAAATTTGTATTGTGGAATCTAGCCATGTTTCCGTTATTAATGCAATATCAATATTATTATTGCTTAGCAAACTAATGTGCTCAATATGTTTTATATTTAACACTTCTTGCATTCCATGTTATAATATTTAAATTATTATATGTTATACTACTTGACATGTTTGTACAAAAACTTAGTATTTAATTGTGCGATGGCATTGAATTGTTCTAACTTCGTTTTACATGGACCTAATTTATTTATCATCTCCATTACAAGGGAGTCTAACTCGTCCATGGTGAATAACTCACCATTATTGGTACTTAAATTATTGCTGCATAGTGGCAACTCTGTTGAGACAATTCGCTCCCACGCTTTTGGTGTACAGATACTACTGCTCCCTATTACTTCATCACGCTTTGCAGCTGCTCGTGTTGGTAGAGCTGTTAGATACGATAAAGAGTGAAGAGAAATGTTGGCATTGTTGTTGTGTCTGGTAAGTTGATTGTTGTTGTGTGAGACGGATCGGTTTGTCTTTGCTGGGAAGGCTTTAGTTTAATGTAATGACTCCCACTTGCGCATGCGCTGTCAGTCGATTTGTGGTCTCCTTTGCAGTTTGCACAGTATGTCTTTTTCTTTGCACTTTAAACCCAGTTTGATGAGCTTATTTTTCAAAGTAATTGTTTCGATTGGGCCTGGGCCGTATAACGCACTCACACTCTTTATTATAATTTGTGGAGTTTGTGTTAGTTTTCTTGAGGTCCTCTATGAGCTTATGCTCATTTGTAATTATTTCCTCTTGATCATTTTGATTAAAAACGTCTTGCATGTATTTCTTTGTATATTTACAAAAAAAATTCCCTTAATTATTTCTGGGGAAATAATATTGCGCAATATGTCAATTAGTTCAGCATTAGATCTTAATACAACATAATGTCTGACAATTTTCTTGAAAATAATTTTCACTTTTTTGATATTCTCAGAACCATAGGTTATAAATATTTGGTTCTTGAAACAGTTTATAGGATTTTTCTAGGATTTTTCTTCTTTGCCAGGTTATAATGAAATGTTGGGGAGAATTCTTCAATGAATGTCCTCCATCGCTTAAGTTTGGTGTTAGGGTTTTTCTCAGATATGGCGAAAGTAAAGGGGTTGTATAGGTAATTTCTTAAATATTGAAGTGCCCAGGCTATTGTGAGCATCTCACGTTCATTGGTTGCGAAATTCTCTTGTGTCTTGCTCAAGATACGAGATATCATTGTGATAGGTCTACCGGCTTGAGAGAGAATCGCACCTATTACGTGTGATGATGCATCTGTGGTTAAATCTAGAGGTTTACGCAGATCTGGGTAGAAAAGTAATACGTCATCTGAAGCTAGAATGTTATTTATTCTATTAAAGGCACACACAGCTTCTGAATCTAGACAAATTTTTACACTTTTTGACTTATTTGACTCAGGTATTTTGTAAGAGGTTTTGTTATCTTTAACAAATCGATAATACCCAGAAAGACCTAAAAATGATCTTAGAGCACGAAGTGATTTTGGCACTTCAAAATTAATTATGTCTCTTATCTTATTAGGGCAAGTCTTGATACCGTCTGCAGACACAAGGAATCCCAAAAATTCTAACTCTTGTTTGAAAAACTTACATTTTTCTGCAGATATGCTCATGTTGGCTTTTAAAAGCTTAGAAAATTTTTTTTTAATGTCCTCTAAATGTTAAATTTCTGGTTTTGAAAAGATTATTACGTCATCTATATAGACGTCGCAGCGTTTTCCTATGTCATCGATTGCTCTTTTCATCGGGCGTTTAAATTGCTTTTCTAGTTTCTGCTGCTTGTTGCCTGATTATGCGGACATTCTCTAATTTTTGCTCTAGTTTTTCAATTCCTGCACTAATTACACTAATATTTTGCACATTATCACTGGATATTTCATAGAATCTTTTAATAACAGATTGGCATCCTGTTTCTACAGCTACTTGCACGGCTGGCGCTATTGTACTAGCTAGTTCTGACGAGTTATTTTTTTACACAAACAATATTTTACAATCACAAGTATTTTTTCAAACAAACTCTGTTTTGTTTCAGCTTAAATTTGACTTAAATTAATACACCATCTTACACAATAATTGTTATCAGCATCATTCTTGGTTAAGTACGTTGTTTTCCGTTCTTGCTATATTTCCGATAGTAGGCTGGGTCTGTTGGTTCTATGGGCTTTTTTCCTGTTTCTTGTAATTGAGAAATAACTCTATTTTCTTTAGTATTTTGAAGCTTTACAATACTAAGGAGATTTTTAACGAGTTTGGCCCCAGTGAATTAAATAGAAGAATACACTTCTTTGTATTCGGTTTAACGACTGGTTCTTTATTCATTATTTTTCTTATTCACTACTTACTTGCTTTTTTCCAAAAGTGCTGAGGAAGGCAAGATAGAGGAAATGGTTGGTTGAATGAACTGACTGTTTGTTTATGGATTGAAGGTGAAGGTTGTAAAGGGTGATTTTTTAGCTATTATCTTTTTGGCAACACTGGTTTAAACAGCTGACGCACGTTTCGTGTTTTATTTCACCGTCAAACATCTTCAGTTTGGTCTATAATTTAACCATGAATCGTCTTACAAACGAACAACGCTTGCAAATTGTTGAATTTTATTATCAAAATGTGTGCTCTGTTAAGAAAGTTCATCGCGCGCTTCTTCCATTTTATGGTCAGTTTAATCGACCCACTGGCTATTCGGGCTATTGTGACTAAATTTCGCACCAAATTTACATTGTTGGACATTAAACCACCAACACGCTTACGAGTGCGAACTAAAGAAAATATAGCAGCTGTATCGGCCAGTGTTAATGACGACCATCAATTATCGATTCGTGTGATGCCTTTGAAAATACAGCTGGTGCAAGAATTGAAGCCGAACGACCTACCGCTACGTAAAATTGTTGGTGAATGGGCTCTTGGAAAGTTGGCCGAAGATCCACTTTTTTATCTAAAAATTGTGTTCAGTGACGAAGCTCATTTTTGGCTCAATGGGTACGTAAATAAGCAGAATTGTCGATTTTGGAGTGAATATCAGACAGAAGCATTGCAAGAGCTACCAATGCATCCAAAAAAAGTCACAGTTTGTTGCGGTTTATGTATGGTTATTATATGGCATCATTGGAAAGTTATTCTTCAAAGATGATGCGAATAGTAGCGTAACTGTGAATGGTGAACGCTACCGTGAGATGATATCCAATTTTTTTTGCCCAAAATGCAAGAGCTTGATTTGCATGACATGTGGTTTCAACAAGACGGTGCCACATGCCACACAGCACGCGCAACAATGGACTTATTGAAAGACGAGTTGGCCGCCTAGATCGTGTGATTTAACGCCTTTAGACTACTTTTTGTGGGGCTATGTTAAAGCGCATGTCTATACAGACAAGCCCACTTCAATTGACGCATTGGAAGACAACATTGAAGCATTTATTCGTGAGATACCGGCCGAAATGTTGGAAAGAGTATGCCAAAATTGGACTAAGCGGATGGACCATTCAAGGTCAACATTTGCTTACTTACTTACTTACTTAAGGTGGCGCTACAGTCCGGAGTGGACCTGGGCCTCAACCAACAAGCGTCTCCAGCCAGCTCGATCTTTAGCTAGCTGTCTCCAGTTTCGCACGCATAGTTGGTTCAGGTCCCTTTCCACTTGCGTGCGCCACCTGAGTCGCGGTCTTCCTCTACTGCGCCGTCCCTCTGGGGTGGATTCGAAGACTTTTCGGTCAACATTTGCATGAAATAATATTCAAACATTAGATTATATGGACCGTACTATCGATTCAAATAAAGATTTCATGCATTTTTCTGAATTTTATGGGTTTTCTTTTAAAAAACTTTCCTATAGCTTTTAAAAAATCACCCTTTAGTTGAATTAGCTTGTGAAGGAAATAATTGTTTGGTTACGAAGTGTTCATTGCGTATGATAGGGACTGGCGGTGAAGGTCGTAGTTGCATTGACTTGGAAATGAAATAGGTTTTTGGTTACGGATTGGATTATGAATGATACGGATTGAAGATGAAGGTCGTAGTTGCATTGACTTGGAAAGGAAATAGGTATTTTGTTACGAATTGGACTATGAATTGCACTTTATCATTAACTTATCTATTTTTTATTTATTAACTTTTTTTTTCCTTTTTTTGCTTTGAAACTACCCTGGAACCTACATATGTAAGTTGGTCACCATAGTCAACTACCGCGTCATTTTGAAAAGCCAGCGGCGGCAGGGACTGGTTTTGGTGTAACCACCACTAAAATTGGTGTTCTTTGGCAGACTCTCTCCTGTCTCCAGCAGAGATCGCTCTAGTGCACCGAAAGAAATCCTCGTGAATGCGAGCGACATCCCGTTCGTATTGGAGTCGCCTGTCCGCTGTTCGGCGTACGACATGAAAGATGATAGGATATCCTTGTGGATCCTGTATTAGACCAATTGTATCGAGACAGGGGAACGCTTCAGCAGAAATAAAGTCGATGAAACGCACTCTCTCATGTTACATAACATTGGGGTAGTAAGCCCCGAAGACCAGACTATTGGAAGAAGTCATAGCTCATGCAATATGCCTTCTGATCAGCTTAATAATAAAATGAACTACCCTGTTTAAGTTTGCCTCGTTGTACACGACCTCGTTGGGATAGAACTTGTTGTACTCAGACTCAAGTGTACGATACAACCGGAGTCTCTCGAATAACCTCATCTTTTCCATCTGGAAAGGACTCACATTGAACCACAGGGGATAGCTGTAGGCCAGAACGGGCCGGATGAGGGCCATGTAGCAGGTTACCTTCACTCTAGTGTCAAGTTGCCTGCTGTAAAACAGCCCCCTAGCCACAGCAAAGGCATTTTTAGCTTTCGTCGTTCAATATCTATATGTTTGACAAAATACAGATATTGATCCAACCAAATGCCAAGATAGTATCGTCGCAAAATCTCTGAATTTGTTCGAAGTCACGTTGCAACAAGGTATTTACTACATCGACCTTCAGACCCGATCGGTACTTGATCGTCCGCGTACGCAATTAAGTGCGGCATGGAACCTATAAGATCTGCAATGAATATTGAGAACAAAATCGGCGAACCAACCGCTTCCTGTTGCAGCCCATTTTTTATGTCAAAGACCGTGGTAGAAGTTACATAGCCACTTTTTACGACGAACTTTCTTCCTGTTATCATGTATAGTAATGGCTTACTTATGCCTAGCCTGACCAGTTTGAGGAAGAGGCCCTGCAACCAAACAGTGTCGAACGCCTTCTCCAACATCGCTGTCATCAATTAGTACTTCCTTCGGAATGGTCTTATCCATGGTTCGTTTAATTAGGTCGTCCATTTGTATGAGGTACCTGCCAACCTCCTCGTTCGTCAGGTTTCCCTTTGATGGAGGATAGATACCACTCGAACCTAGTTCTGTGGATAAGGTCCTAGAGAAGCGTCCCTTATTGTAATTATAAGGATTTGGACATACTCTTCCACCTCGTTCGGGAATATCCGCGAAAAGTCCGCAATGATAACTCTCGTATTCTACCGCAGTTAGACAATTCCGTATGCATCTTTCCACGTTCAGTATCATCGGGACGAGGAAGAGCGGAAGTTTCCTGTTGCCCTTCGCGTTACCGCTGATTATCTTCTAATGAATGTATTGCGTTTAAAATTTCATTTGGATTTATGATATTGCAAATTAGGTTTGGTTTGGTGATTAGGTCTTCTTCCTTTCCTGAAATAATTGCATAGCCTCGATGTTGTCCATGTATTCTGTCATCAATGTTGCAAAATTTATTGGAATAGTCATTATTATTATTAGTATTATCATCTGGAATATAGAAATCTATTTCAATATTTTATGTTTGAAGTTTATTGGAGTTGTCCCCTATTCTGTTAGTTGTGCTCAGTTTGTCACGTCTTCGTCTGTATTAAATGTAATTGGTGCGAAGTTTTTCTTGGGTCGTTTTTTATTAATATTAAGAAGATTTTTTAGTTCTGTAATTCTAAGATCTCACTCTTTTGTGATTTATGATCGGTCCTTGTCTTGTTTCCGTATAATACTCTCTGTCTTTATTTCTCTTATTTATAATTTTGGTCTTACTTGCATCTTTTCTGTCTTTTAGAATTACTGATAGTACTTTGTCCGTAGAAATTCTGGCCGTCATCATTATAGTCATGTATGACTATTTGCATTTTCATTTCGGTCGATAATTCTCTATTAGTGTTGAGTATAATCTCTTAGTATCTGCATTGCCAGTGTTCTTGTTGCAAAAATTCTATTAATTGTTCGGCTGTGAATTCATTGTCCATTAAAATCGTTTTGGGCTTACCAAATTCAACAAAGTGTTCTATAATTATTTCATTTCATTTCATTCAATTTCTATGTCATGTTGTACGCCGTTAGTGTTAGTTTGTCTATTGCTGTAATGAATGATTTTTATCTTAAAATGGAAAATGTCAAGATGAATGGTATTATTATTTTCTAATGGGGTTTCTGTTAACTGAAATTTGGGATTAATAGGTTTTCTGTAGTATTTATTAGACACTTTTCACAATTGTTTATTAATAATTGGACATGTTGTTTTAGTTTTGGAAAAAAAATCTTGTCTTGAATTAAATGTCTCATTAATTCCCCTGTGCATTGATTCATTATTGTGATATAATGAAATCTGCTTATGCAATGCTTCTTCTGTACCTAATATATCTAAGTCTGTTGAGAACATATCCATTCGTTTTTTTTCGTATTTTTTTTAGTCGTTTTGTAGCTATGGCTTACTTCTGAATATATTCCTATTTCCCCTTTCTTATTCTCCATTAAAATTTTCTTTATTTTTTCTTCCTGATCTTGAGGATTAATCTCCACTTGTTTCTACCAAAACTACTGTACTTTTTCGTGTCTCTATTCTACATATTTAATTAGAATTTGTTGTTTGTGTTTATTTACTATATCTTCCAGTGGCGCGCGTGCGTGGAAAATTTTAAAAGTCGTTAAAACTCGCAACCAAGGCTAGAAATGTTTCACATCGGGAGGGTCGTTTTTTGGAAGATTACTTAGTTATCCTCACATACTCCCAGACGCACTCCAACGCGCACTCTATAGGTTTCGTTTCGTATGTGTAGATGCTGGGATGAAGGTTAACGTGGACAAATCAGAGATTATGGACATTACCAGAATGCCGGTTCAATGCACGATACATGTTAGTAGAGTCCCATTGAAGTAAGTGGAGAAGTTCCCTTATCTCGGGGTCTTTTTCACGGGTGATGTTAGGACTATTGCTTGTAGGATTAGCGAAGCTGGCTCAGATTTGAAACAGGTTGAAAAACACCGCGGAAAGCGAGGTACGGTAAGGGCTATTCTTCGATGGTTTGGTCACGTGGCACGAATGTCCTCAACATCACGACTTTCGAGGCATGCCTTGAATGTGATTCTATCCGGTAGGCGACCGCTTGTAGCCCCAGGACGAGGTGGTTCGCCTGGTTGCGCTTGAACACAGTTCCTGATGAGTTGGCGTTGAGTAGCCTGGAGATCTCTCAAGCGTGTATTACACCCGCGGTCCCTGTAGTGGATCATGCGGATCAGAAGATAACTATGATGAAGTCGGAAGAAATATGTACCTGTAAATTCTTTCTGAAATTGTATTTTGCTTTGCAATGCAAATGTGTACTTCTATTCATTAAAGGTAAAATTTACAATAAACCTAAAATTGCACTCCAAATTACTTTAAGTAACGCACGGCAATCTGCTTCATAATTAAATTTTTCAGAAAAAAAAAGGAATACATGTGTACATACAAAATTCACCAAGTAAGCCGAAGAAAAGCGGGTTATTTTTGTTGCATAAGAAAGCGCATGTTAGACAGAGAGGAGTCAGACACAGTGCACAATAAAGGGCAAACAAGAAAAGAAAACCAATTTGTTCTAACCAGCCACATGATTTATAACACGACATTTGTCGGGTTACTCTGCGCCCGAGAATGATGCTCTGTGCCTGTGGCCTATGGAGTATGTGATGTTGCAGAATAGGCATGCAATGATGTGTGTAGTGTATGCGGATGCGAATTATTATTTCTCCTTTTCAGGAGGAGTTTTAAAAAAGTTTTATTATGAACTGTTCGGTTCGATAACTAATTACAAACTGATTTCAATGATCTTGATTCTATCTTAAGTCTAACAATGTTTATATATATATGTATGTGCTGTCGGAGATTGGGAGGATTGTTTATATTTTAACTCATGGGAGCGGATGTCGCCGATCTGTGAATTAAATAATGAATGAGCATTTTTGCCATTTGAGAGCTGCATTGAATGGTGTGTTAACTCCCCTCTTCCTTAAGAGAAACGTCCCGTTTCTTTATACTGCTTGGCTGGCTTCCTGGTAACAGATCTGTAGTTGTTTATTTTGAAGTTGGCTTTTGATTTTTTTATTTAGTTGTCATCATATTTTGTAATTGTTTCTTCGAATTCTATTTCATCACATTTTGTATTTATTTCTTCGAATTCTATTTCATCACATTTTGTATTTATTTCTGTCTCCTTTTTGGTCAGCTTTCCTTTGTTTCTAGCATTACATAGCTTCAAAATACGGAATGATATATATAAACATATTATGATAATTATAATAATACATATGGTACTTATAACTGGTTTTACAGAATATTTATTTACAATTTCGTTTATCAAGTTTATATTTTCAATTTTTAATTCTTCGTTTTTACTTTCAAGATATTCCAAAATATTTAATTCATCAAAATGATGATTTCTTAAATACAAGTCAATTTTTTCATTATGGTTTTCGTATGTAACATTATCACTTTTTATGCTTCTATTAAAAGTTACTAAATATGTTCCAACTATTCTACGATTTTCAATCGTATGATTTCCAGATAAAAGTATGATTCCGTCTTTAACAATATCTATTTCTTTATTTCTTACTTTTATTTTTCTACAATTTGTAGGTATTTTATTTAATATATCTGTAAGACAATTGGGCTTATTATTTATTTCACAAAAGGTATCGCTTAATTCTAATTTACACTTTTCAACATTTATGTATTTATCTTCACATTTTATTACCTCTTTAGGTATTATAAGCTTTCCATCATTTTGTGAAATTGCTCTTGTTTCAAATAATTCACATTTATCAAATATAAGTGGATATTTTACATATATTAATATCAAAGAGTCTTTTTGATTTCAGAAAAGTGTAATACAGAAGGATTGAGGATTAAAGCTTTTGCTAACGTAATTGTTTGTATGACGTTCTGTAAGTCGTTGATTAATAGTCGAAGTCTATGTCTTCTTATAATTTTTTCATGATCCTGTCCGATGAAGAGATTTACAGCAGTGCTTAGTTTTTCTATAGCTTTAAATAGTTCTGTATTCGTTGTGAACGGTTTATTGTTATTAAGAATTAAATCATTAATTTTATTTGTAACGTATACATAGTCAACATGGTCAGGAGTACCTGTTATCCATTTCCAAACTGTCCCTAATTCATTTATACCTCGCCTGCTTCTTTTGAAAGATAATTGATCAAGTAGAGTTTCTACTAAATTTATCTCTAATTCAGTTTCTAAGAATTCTGACTGACTGTATGAATGTTTGGATTTTTCATTTTAAAAAACAATTTTTCTTCCTCCAGTATGCTATTGTAATATGATAAATTTGTGATGTAAAATGTCGCCGTATTCTTTGTATATTAATGAGTTTCCGTTATTAATTAAAACATAGTTATCCCTAGTGTAATCAAATATTGTCATTATTATTACGATGATGAGATTCATCTTTCTGTAAATATGTGTATATATTTATTAGGTATCGCATATATTTTTAATATTATCCTTATGAACTATTCTGTCTTTATCATGAATTCTAACTTTATTTCCGAGGTCTTATTTGACTTTTTGTTTTTTATATCTGGTTAGTAATTTATTTCTACCTCTTATCGTTTTTTCGTAAATTATCTTATTTTTTTTTCCGACTTAGTATCTCTTTTTTTATTGAATCTTTCTAACATTTTTCCCTGTGCTTTTAAAAGATTTGATTCTAATTTTGTATGTGATATTTTATTAAATAACACTTCAAATGGTATCTGGTCTGTGACTGAATGTACGGTTTTGTTATATTGCTGTGGTATTGTATTGGTATTGGTATTCCTGTTTTAAGCATCTGGCTATTTCAATTACTGTAGAGTGTACTCTTTCTACCTGGACGTTTGTTGTACTATGTTTAGGATCGCAAGTATATATTTCAATACCTAGTCTTTGCATTAGGGTTTTAAACTGAATTGTGGAGAAACCTGGTTCATTGTCAGTTGTTATTTTGTTTGCCTCTGGGAAGCTTTGTAATAATTCTAACACTTTTTCGTCTAGGTTTGTTCTATCTTCAATTAGTTTGATTACTAGGAATTTCGAGTAAGCATCAATACACGTTAAAAATTTAAAAAAAAATGTTTGTGCGAAAAATATGTCAATATGCAACTGCTCTCCCTCTTTCTTTGGAATTGGAGCCTCTCCAATTGGTATCTTTTGGGGGTGCCTATCGTATTTATTTCTATTACAAATTTCACAATTCCTTACATATTCCTTAAATTGTTTATTCATTTCGGGCCAGTAATATGATCTATAAATTTGTTTCAAGTTTTCCTGGTGATTCCTATGTGCCCTTGTATGTGTCTGTCCTATAATTATACTTTGGTCTTCTTTATTTGTAACATCTATGGGAAAATTCTTTGTATGTAGAAATTTGTACAATGAATTGCGACAACACCTGGTTGCAAGTATTCTTTTATAATTGTGATTAAGTTTTCAACGCAATCATATTCTATAATATGTCAGAATTTTCCAAAGTTTCTAACTTGTTCATGGATAGTGAAGTTAGCTTTGCTAAGTAAAATTTGCTGTTTAAATTCATTAAGCGGTCTATTAGTTTCTTCAATATCTATATTGTCACTGCTTTTAGCGGAGTGTTGTGTTCCAGTGATTGAAGATTCATCTGAAATATTATTTAAATGTTGCCTTGAAAGTGCGTCAGCGACAACGTTTGTAGTACCTGGTTTGTACACTATTTTGGGAGAATATTCCTCTATAAATGCATGCCATCGTTTCATTTTCGCGTTGGGGTTACGAACTGCAACTGCGAACTGTATGAATTTCCAGAACGGAAACACCGTATAGGTAGTTTCTCAAAGTTTTTAAGGCCCAAACGATTGAGTAAAGCTCCTTCTCGTTTGTTGCATAATTTTGCTCTGTCGAATTTAATGTTTTTGAAATAAAAATGAGTGGTCTAGCTTCTTGAGTAAGAACACCACCTACTGCATTATTAGAAGCGTCTGTTGTTGTTTTTTAATTTTTCGCAAGCTAAAATACCTTCTTGATCTAACTGTTTTCTTTGAAATATATTGTGAAACTCTTCCATTTTCGCCCGATAAATGTTTAGTCAATGGTTTTGCTATTGAAGCATAATTGCGAGTAAATTTCCTATAATAACCTGTCATGCCTTAAAAGCTTCTCAGTTGTCTTAGTGTGGTTGGAATTGGAAAATTGGATATTGTTTAAATTTTTTTTGGATCTGTTTTTATTACATTCTGTCCTACAATGTAACCTAAAAATTGTACTTCAGTTTCATAGATTTAGATTTTTCTAGTGATATTATCATGTTAGCTTTTTTTAATGTTTCGATAATTATTTTTAGATTTCTAGTATGTTCTTTTAGAGTTTTTGAGAAGACAATTATGTCGTCAATATATACATGACAAATTTTGCCTACAAAATCGCGAAGTATGTTGTCCATTGCCCTTTGAAATATAGAGCGTGCATTTCTTAACCCAAAAGGCATTCGTAGAAACTCAAATTTCCCATTCCCATCCAATTCTCTTTATCTGATGGAATCCTGATTCCAAGTCGATGGTAGAAAAATACTTCGATTTTCTAAATTCGATAATATTACGTTTGTGTCTGGTATCGGATACTTGTCAGGTATTGTTTTTTCGTTTAGTTTTTTGTAATCAATAACCATTCTTAACTTTGAGGTACCATCCTCATTAATACCTTTTTTTGGAACAACCCATATAGGTGCCTCAAGTAACTTATCAATTTCTTTATTCACAAACGTGTTTACTGACAAGGGATACGGGTATTGCTTACTCCATATGGGTAATTCAACGTTCGTCCGTATAGTTGCCTCTACGTCTGTTCTAAACAATTTCTTTTCTTATTTCCTTTCTTAATTTCTTAATATCTTCAATATTATTTTCATTACCTTCCTCAGTTGTGTGTTCCGAATGATCTACTTCGGGCGTTTGTTCAGAATTATTTTCACTATATGAACTATATTCTTTAAGATTGTATAAATCACACAATTTTGTATATTTTATCGATTCACCTTTTTCTGTTTCACAGTAATTTTTTGAAGTGGACATTTTTTCATTTCTCCCCGCATGAGTTAGTGTTCCATTTACGAAGTCTAATACTATTCCTACCCTATTAATCAAATAAAAACCTATTAATAAATCGGATTCTAGATTCCCTATTTCGTAGAATCTAACTATTGTATTAAATATGAATACTTCATAATAATTTTTAATTATTGTAGAACCATTTATGGTCCGAACCCTTTTTTTGATTGGCAGTTCTTGTTTGCAATTCAAAACATTAGGCTTACAGTAGCAACTAGTTGCTCCTGTATCCATCAAAATTTTTAATCACTTTCCCTTCGGACTGTTCCTGAATATGTAGGGCAGCCCCGGGTTTGGGATAAAAAAGCTTCCTCGTTCAGGTTATTAATCCTCTCAATCGTTGCGGGTGGTTGTGCTCGTTGTACTGGGTACTTTCATAGGGTCGTTTGTTTGCTCTTAAAAATGTTGTTGCCTTTGATTGTTTTGATAAAAATTTGGTGTCTTATTACTGTTAAAACGTCTTTGTTCTTGCCAAGTAATTGGCCTATGTGCAGAACTTCCGAGTCGGCATTTGCAAATTATTATTCCTTGGGGGGAATCTTAAATTGTTCCTAGGAAATGTACTTGCCTGTTCGTGTGGCCTAGTAGAAATTTGCGATCTATTGTAATGAAGAGCGAAGTTTGCCCTCATATTATTGGATTCGAGCTCTTTCAATTATGTGAGCTGGTCGCTTATCAGCGTAAGCAAAATCTAATCTTGCAATGATTGCTTCAAAACTTAGCACAGTGCCAGTGGCTTTATGTGTTATTTTATTTCTTAGTATGGTAAGAGCTGCGAAATATCTCTTACTGCCTTTAACATATAATGTTATAGAATTATTGGCTGCTTCTCGCCAACTAACATAGCTACCTGAATTGCCTGAAAATTCTGGTAATGATTTGATTATATCTAGCGATTCGTTATCTACTATGCCTATATTTATTGTCTGTGGTTTATATTCAGTAACTGTTGAAGAAATGGTTACTGCTTCAAGTGAAGCTCTTAAGGAAGCAATTTCCGCTTGCAGGGAAGCAGTATTTCTAGCTATCAGCCTAACTATTGTCTCCATGGTTAAATCTTTTCGTCCAGTCTGTCTTGTATTTTAGTATGTATCAGATATTATAATTCTCATTCCCCTCATATAAAACAATGTTTCTTTAGTCAATTAATAACTTGTATTTTTATATGGTTTTTTTATTTCTTTTCATAAAAACTGCTTTTATTAATTTAACACCTTTTTTTTACACGGAATTTTCTCAAATCTTAAGTGTATGTAATCTTTATCTTCATATGCCCTGTTGAGATGTCTTGAGTTGATCTGGTCACTGGAGTTGATCTGATCACTGGAGTTGATCTGGTCACAGGATGTCACAATATCTGTATATCTTCATTTAATTTATTTATTTTCACTTATTGTTCTTCTTTTTTTTGTTTTTCTTTTTTCTCCTTCAATAAGGATACTTGATTGTTTTACACGTTAATGATAAGGAATTTGGTTCTGGTTCCTTTATTGATATCACTCGCGTTATAGTTAAGACGGTGTTTTTATTTCATTTTCCTTTTACAAGAAAAAACCGACACACTCACCAACTTCACGTTTTACTTTCGCAAAATTTTTTGTTTTGTTTTATTTGTTCTCCTTTCACGGATACTTATTTGTTTTGATTGTTAAGGAATTTGTCGTCGTTCCTTTTAAAATGTTCTCCTTTTTAGGATACTATATACGCATGTTTTCTTTTAACATGTCCTGTCACGGTCGCCAATTATTATTTCTCATTTTCAGGAGGAGTTTTAAAAAAGTTTTATTATGAACCGTTCGGTTCGATAGCTAATTACAAACTGATTTCAATGATCTTGATTCTATCTTAAGTCTAACAATGTTTATATATATATGTATGTGCTGTCGGAGATTCGGAGGATTGTTTATATTTTAACTCATGGGAGCGGATGTCGCCGATCTGTGAATAAAATGCTGAATGAGCATTTTTGCCATTTGAGTCCTGCATTGAGTGGTGTGTTAACTTGCGTGAAACAGTATAGAACTACATGAAAGCGGATGACTATTGACTAGCAGGTTGTATGCTTGTGTGTGGTAGAATTCGTTGCTTGCGTGTCAGGTGTAGTATATTATGTTTATATGCACATATTAAGATTCATGTTTCTTGTTATATTGATACCTGAATGAAAAGTAGAATTTCAAAAGGTAACATGGTAGGAATCGGCTTATATGGATGCCACGCAACTGATATCTTCTTAATCTTGTAATGAATGCTCTCTCCAATTCTCTGTGACGGAATGTTGAATTGAATTGAATTTGTTTGTAACTAGCTCCTTCTAAAGCTATTGATATTTAATTTTTACAGTTTTAGTACTTAAGTCTAGCGAATTCTACAGAAAGTTTTTTAAAACATACCAAATTTGTTTCATTTTTTATGTTGTTGGGAAGTTCATTAAACAATTTGAAGCCTTTATAGATCAAGGAGTCTTGTGTGTTTGCACTTAACATATTTGCTAGTCTAAAATCATTACAATTTCTCAATGCATATGGTTGTAGATCTCTAATATTGTCACATAATTCGACAAATATTTTGTCATTCGAGAAATTTTAATTTTGAATAAAAACAACAATTCTTTGCCTGACAGATAACCACTTTAACGAGTTGAACATAACATTAATTGATACAAATCTATTACACTTTGAAATACAACGCATTGCTCTATTTTGTAACACTTTCAAAATTTAAAATGTGGTTTTATAATTACATTGTATATATTTATTGCACTAAAAATTGAAACATTGTTTCTTATTCTCCTTAAAAATCCAAGTTTTTTTGTCAATTTTTTACATTTTATTGAATTATGAATATGGATTCCTAAATATTTGACTTCTACTACTTTTTCAATAGGTTCACCGTCAATTTCCAGTTATATGTCCTCTCCTAATCTTTTATTAAATATCATGTGTTTTCTTAACATTAATTTTAAGTCTATTTTGTTTTAACCATTTGTCTACCGTCTCCAAGTCTTCCTTCATATTCCGATGACATTTCAGAGAACTCGTCTCCTATAGCATATAACACAGCATGTGTATAGTGATTCTTTGTCTAAAATTTCAAATTCGATTCGGTGTCATTTTGTTCATTTATTTTAGGTGAGTTTTGCTTACCATTTTAATGAATTATTTCGTTAAGTTCTTGAAGCTTCAAAACTCATATTTATGTCTTTGCGACATTTCTTTTCCTTTATATTTATTATTGAGGTATTTCACTGGACAGTGATCCGTTATTATTTTAAACTTTTTGCCGTAAATATATGGACTGAAATATGATACCGTATATGTATATGATAGCTAAGAATTCTTAGTCTGTAGTGGCATCATTTTTCTCATGGTTGTTTAATGTTTGCACCTTTTTCACTCTAGTAATTATACAATCACTTCCTATTTTTAAAAAAAATATATCTTTTTGTACATCACTTTTGCACTTTAGGAGTTATACAATCACTTTATAATTTTGTGGCATTTTTGCTTAGAATATGTCATTTCAATAAAACACTAGTTAAATTTATTGTATGTGTATTTATTTGAATAATATAGTAGATGGGAATCGTTCCGTGGTTCAAGTCAAACTGTTCTCGATTTCTCTAGTCAATCTTTTTTCGTCTTCAGTTTGTAATCCACGTACAGTTTCGCGGACCCCGATGACCCTTTTTACACCCAAAAATTCCGGCATGCTTCTCAAAATCAGCAATCCACTTTTTAACATGAAGCCGGTCATCTGTACTAAACGTTTTATTGCTGAATCGAATAAAATTATGGTCCAAACTGAGTTCTTTCGACAGCCAGCAAATAACCAACTTGATAATGAGAGGTAGGCTTTCGTTTTTTTGTCGAAAAATCTCTTATTTTCTGCTTGAATTTTTGTTATCTGTTTTTCGCAAATTTTTAACATGGCTAACTTCTCTGTACCACTTATCCGTTGTGTACGACGAATTCTTTCTATCTGCCCGTTAACTCTAGGAACCGACACTGTTATATGCAACAATTGAATGTTTTCTTGTTTGCATTATTCGATAAATTTAATGGCAACAAAGGCTCCCCCTCAGTGTAAAGTGTAGTGTAAAATCAGTGCAAAAAATTGTTTTCACCACTTCAATTAAAACAGAATAGTTTGTCCACTAAAATTACGCATTAAGTTTTCTTTAAAAAACTAAAACTCAAATTTTACAAAAAATGTACTTCTATTCACTTTGATGCTTGATGATCGAGATTGATATTAAAAACGATATGAAAAAAAAATGTAAGTTTCTTCCTTTATCTTCCATTTTTTCTCTCATCGGGTAGCATTGCCAGTTGCCTTATGTTGAACATTTCTTCACACTTCGCCCGGTAGACCAGCCTCTTATTCCAGCTCTATCACTGCTAGTTTAAGAGCTGGCCTCAATAAAATCCCTTCTGCAGTTTGAACAACCGCGCAGCGCACTTGTCCATCTGTGCTGGTTCTCGCCTCTAAAATTGGCTAGTTTTTGTCCACAGTCAACACGATGTTCCCCACCTTTAACGGTGATATCTGCTTATGCCATTTTGGCCGGAGAGTTAGTTCTGGTGCATACTCAGTCACACACCTTTTCCTACATTTTTCAGCAAATCTCTCTTTTGATAAGCATATTTTAGAACTTTCACACGGATGTTAGCCTTAAAAAGGTGTCAACGCTTCCTGTAAATCACGTTCAAGGGGCATGTAGGTTAGTGGCCTGGAGTTAACTATATGTTCTGCTGCTATTAAACACGTCCTTAATAGCGGATCCGAAAGCGTTCTAGTAGGCAACGAGTCTTATAAAGCCAATTTTAAAGATTTGACTAGGCGCTCCCTTGCTCCGTGTATGTGGTAATGTTGGAGGATTAAATTTGCATTGAAGTATATGGCTCACGAAATGTTGTGCTATGTTATCCTTATTGATTGATTTCAATGATTCCTGTAGCAGCCTCTCTGCGCCAATAAAATGTGTGCCTCTATCTACACATAACCTTTGGATCCACGAAGGTATATGAAATCGTTGAAACAGAGTATAAAGGACTGCGCATTCAGCTTATAGGCTATGTCAACATGAACCGCCCGAATTGTGAGGCATGTAAAAATAACACTCCATCGTTTCTTCACACGACGCCCAATTGCCACGATTAATGGTCGGAAGTAATCAGCACCCACATGCGAAAAAGGTTCAGCAAAAGCTGCTTATCTAATCTTACAACGGTGCCATTTCAGATTATTGTGGTTTCGCTTTCTTGATTTTACAAAATAGAAAATAACTTTGAATTTTATTTAAAGCGTACCTGAGTGGAATCCAATGGCGCTGCCGTATTTGGTCGACCACAATTTCATTGTTGGAATACAGGATTTTTTCATGTACACGTTGAACAATTAAGCGAGTTATGTAGTGATCCTTTGATAGGATGATTGGTCTTTTGGCGTCTTCTGCAATGAATTCGGCATCTTCGATTCTTCCTTTTACCATTAACAAGCCCTCTGCATCAAGACATGGTGACAATTGAAATGAGGAACTGTTATGATCAACTGTGACTTGAAGTCCTTTTCGATCAGCTGCTGACGTTTTTTCCAATTTTATTTATTTCTTGACTGCATGCCTCCTTCTGAATTAACTTTAAGCTTAATATTTCCGCTTGATGTAATTCCTCGCTTGTTATAATACATTTAATGTAGCAATCGGTTTTTGATAGTGTTGTTTATAAATTTGATTATATATGCTACGGTGTTAACTATACGATACGATAAGCGATGGTTCATCAGCGTGGTTCATCCTCTAATGTTTCATTAACAATGAAGGTATCTTCTGGCCACTTGGATTCTTCCAACAGCAAGTAAGCAGGTCCATTACACCAGCGATTCATTGCATCCAATTTCGGGAGTTTTATCCATTTAGTACCATCATCTACAATGTTGTTTCTAGTGGTTACATAGTGTCACGACTTTACATTTAAGTTTTCTTGGATTTCCGAAACTCGAAATGCTACAAATTTGGTGAACCTTCTTCGATCTCCTCTAATCCAGCTTAAAGTTACCTTTGAGTCACACCAGAAAATTACTTTGTCGATCTCTGTAGTTAATTCATCCCTGATACATTTAGCAAATCTGCATTCCATAACTGCTGCATCTAATTCCAATCTTGGTATTGAACGAAGCTTTAATGGCGCTGCCTTTGTTTTGGCTCCGATCACTTTTCAATTCGCAAATAGGAGACAGCAGCACATGTATCTTAACTGGCGTCTACAAAAGCATGCAACTGAGTTCTTGCTTCATCCCAACATGAAAAGATCTTTTGATAGCAGCGTGGTATGCGCAAGTGTGTACTGGAAGAATTCTCAGGCAATTTTCCACAGATCCTATTGAAAAGTCTCGTCCCACTGTATTCCACTTCGCCAGATCTTCCGCAGAATAATTTTAAGATACACCAACAAAAGTGCAATTAGTCCCAATGGGTCATATATTGACACTAATATTTTTAATATTCTACTGCACCACCACATTCGCAGTACCTTCTCTCTTGGTGACTCTACATTCAAAGAAAGATCGACGTTATCTGTTGACTTTCGGAGTTAAGTATACTTATAACTTTTATGAAGTTGGATTTCCAATTTCTGATTTCAAAACCTGCTCGTTTATGTAAGTATACACTGTATATCACTTCTCTTGAAAACTTCTTCGTCAGTGTCGACACTATCTAGCAAGTCATCAACGTAATGATTGCTTGTTATGCATCTTACCGCTCGTGGATATATTTTGTCAAAGAAGTGTAATGCATTTTCGTTGTTTTATATACTGTGCACAACAAGGAGAGCATGTCGTCCCAAAAGTCATGACCACATGACGTATGTATCGGGCTAATTTTATTCTACGCAATCTCTCCATAGGAATCGCAAAAAAAGTTGATAGATTTCACCAATATTTATTTGATGGAACATTTATTTTATGCCTGCGGCTATGTATATTCTTCTCTCTACGTAGAAGCACACCCGATAATGATGCATTCCAGTCAACGCCCTTCATCAACAATGTATTTAACGAAATTCCACTAACCTTGGCAGCTGCATCCCATACGATATGATACGATACACACCTTCTCCGGTTTGTATATCATACCATGCTTTGTGATGAGATTTCAAAAGTTCTTGTGGGTTAAGCTTTCGAGTGTATCCTTTGGAATTTGGCGACACACATTCAATTGCTTAACAACCTCCCACTGGTTAGATGTCCTCATATTTATAAATTCGCTGCAGTTTGAAACTGTCTTACAACTTTTTTGGCAGATCTTGCAGTTCATGAGGTGGAGTATTTAATGCTGATGGCGTTGGCTTTTCTTCGAATTTTTCCCGGACGTTGGGAACTTATTTTTGTCTACCAGTTCTTGATATTTGACCAATTTGCCTTAACACTACAAGCAGCAATAGTTATTCCATTTATCCAATTTACAAATGTGGGTAAACTACTTGGGCTGGCGTTTGTTCGTTTGTATGCGGCCCAATTCATCTTCATGGCTGATGGCAATTTTTCAATTTTTCTCTTTTAAAATCATTGGATTTCGAATGTGATCCTCGAC
Organism: Eristalis pertinax; assembly: GCA_907269125.1. Classification (NCBI taxonomy): domain Eukaryota; kingdom Metazoa; phylum Arthropoda; class Insecta; order Diptera; family Syrphidae; genus Eristalis; species Eristalis pertinax. Next base: position 89,993,172 of record OU026145.1, read on the forward strand.
GTTGGCTTGTTGATGTGGTGCATAAAGATATCTTACTGCGACAGCGAACTCAACTACTGTCTCCAAACGGTCAAATCTTGGAGATGACATTTGTCTTATATTTTCAATACAATTCTCTATTAGACGCTCTTTGTCTACCGTATATCTCCCTTAGGGTTTCAAAAATAAATTGGTTTCAATTATAAATGATGGAATAGTTAATTGAGGTGCAACCAATTCTCTCGCTTTACCCTTTAAGCTCTGTCGTAGACGAATGATGTGTGAGAACATAATCATCTGAGAAACCACACACTGCCGTTGACTGCTGATACGTACTCAAAAGTATTGGCCATTCTGCTGCGTCTCCTGTAAAATTCTGTAAGACGTTGGCTATTGCGTACCTGTAAGCAATTTGTTGCATTGTAGGCAGAGTAATATTGTTGAGTTGTGTTAAAACTGCAACTTCGTTCTTGGCATTACAATTCGGTTGTTTGTGTTCAAATGGTTGCAGAGAATCCAGATAATTAAAAATTCGATTGTCAGTTTCCTCTTTGGATTTCGTTGCTTTATTTGAACGTTGTAATTCGACTGAATCGTTCCTCTAATTCATCGTAGGATAACGCATTTAACAGCTCTTCTTTTTTCGCTAACAAATCTTCTCTCGCTTTAAGATTTTTTCCCTTTTCTTGTATTAAATTCAAGCGTTGTTAGAATCGAGCAGACATGCTACAGCAAGAGGAATATACAGATGCGGCATCAATGTGTTGCGGTAAATATTCATGTCTACTCACCGAAATTTGCACACCAGCTTCAGCTTGTGAATCGAAAATTACCGTTATTCGGCTGGCGTCTTTTGCTGAACTTAAAGATCTAGATGCCTCTGATTATCTGCACAGGATATTTTCTCTCCCTTTTGGGGCTCCGCTTGTGCTGTAGAGATTGCTGGTATTTGCTGCTATACTGAGTGCTTAATTTTATGCAATTAATGCACCTCCAGCCTGACACGTTAGCTACTTCTCCTAAACCAGCACACACGAAATGATTCAATTTTGTACAAGAAGAACATTCTACTATATTGGTGTCTTCATACGGTTAGTCACATATCGGACACTTATTTCTACGTCCAAGCATTGCACTTATTAATTTAATAAAAAAAAATTGTTCACCCCTTCAATTAAAACAAATGTGTTTGTCCATTAAAATTACGCAGTTTGTTTTTATTTAATTTCTTTAAAAAACAAAAACTCAAATTTTTTAGTTGCGAAAAATATATTCATTTTTGGTTATGATGAATGTGAGAGTTCCTCTTTTCAATTTCATATTAAAAACGGGAAGATATTTGACGTTTCTTCCTTTACCTTCCCCTTTTGCCAGCTGCCTTATGTTAAACATTTCTTCACAATAAGCCTTCTCGGATGTTGCCATACTGGTACTTCATCCAATACGACTATTTTCATCGTTATATGGCTATGCAGTACCTGATTTGGGCAGTATCCTTGCACTAACTTTGTCACTTCTGCCTTGATAGTGGTGCTAGTAATATGACCTAGATCCACATTAATGTCGTCGCCAACATCGATTATGATCTATCCGTATTCCCTTTCCCGCATTCAAAACTTCCGAAAGAATCACATTTGAAGCAGAGCCGATATTCAGGATCGTCCATAATATCGAAAAAATCCATTTGCACAATATTTCTCAAGACAAAACTTCGTAAACAAACATTTTAAATTTGACAGTTCGTTTACTTCAGCTGGGGAACTACATTTTATGTGCTCAGAAACGGCCAGATAACTTTGACTATTGAAAAATCAATTTTTGTCTTAGCTTGACTCCTATCTGATTGCTTATCTGACTATTGAAAAATCAACCCTTAGGGTCGTGCGAATTATGAGATCGATTAAATAGATACGTTAAAAAAATATAACTTTATTTTCCGAACTCTCCTTACAGACTAACTTCTTACAACCACTCAGAAAAATAATGAAACCTATCTCTTGCCGAGGTGATTTCATGAATTCGCCTATCGGAAATTCGGTAGACGCTGATGCGTCAAATTCGTGAAAACACCTTTGCAATTACATTTCCTCTTATCATGCAGAGGGGTCGATGCCCATACGTGTCTCCGCTGCAGGTGTACTGGATGGCTTGTGCATTAACGTTGTTGTTGGTGTTGTGCTGACGTCACCATGCATGCTGGCATGGTAACTCCTCCCCCCTTAGTTTGAAGCGATGGCTCAAGTGACTTGAGTGGGTGCTGGGGTCTGAGCGTTGATGTCTACAGTATTAAGCTTAATGTTGTGCTTAATGTCTGGTTGTGAAATTTCTTTGATTTCTCCCACTTCCTTCAGAGTGCAATTTGCCGGTTGGTTTCTCATGAGGTTCCCAATGCATTTGGAATCATTCAGTTCTTGTTCTTGAGTTGGTTGCTTACATATGAAAATATCTTCTATTCTGGGGCAAATGTTATTAAAATACGATATTCTATTTTCACTAATTACAATATATGGTTCTTTTATTACTAATTTAGTTTTGTTTACGGGGAGTGGGATGATGTGGAAGTGTGTAAGGTTCTCTTTGGATAATATTGGGATTCGAACTTTGAAAATTACTTTAGAGCCATTATAATACGCTTGTAAATCTAGCAATTCATGCAGATGTTCATCCGACTTTATTGCTATTGATTGATTAAGAAAAGTTTTTCTGATTTCGAGGAGTTCGTCTTGATTCAGTATCATTTTGGGTATGATATTAATTCTAGCAAGCACGATTGCTTCGGCAATGTTTGTAATATGATGTGTGAGCAGATCAATATTGAGGTTTAGTTGGTTTAAGTATTGCATGTGCAATAAATTGTCTGTATTGGAGCGAATTGCATTACTTAATCTTTCTATAAAGTGGTTTAAGTATTTATTTATTACATCCTGATCGTTATTGATATGTTTAGTTAAGTTAGTAAATCTTTCAATCATATGTGAGTTAAGTGAGACTTCAGAGTTAATTTCTTCATCTATTTTCTGTTGGTTATGTATTAAGTTGTCGATTCGTCCGTTGAGTTCGTTTGCGTCGTCTGCGTCCATATTACCTGTTATGAATTTTATTATCGTTCCTAGTCCGTTAATTAGTCCTCTTTATTGTCTTGTTGTGAGTTTTAGGGATTGAAGTTTACTGTGAAGCTCTTTTAGTTTAAATTTTGTTATCTCCATTGAGGGTTGAAGACTGAGAAAGTGTTTGAAATTTTCGAGTGATTGTTCGATTCTTTCGACTGTTAGTGAATAGGTATGTAGATCTATTATATGTACTAGGTTATTAAAGTTGTTTATCATACTAGCTCGTCCTAGTTTTAGATTAAGGATACCCTGAGAGTTCGTTAAGTCTTGTCCGTTTACTATGACGAGTGTGTAAAATAATTATAATTATATTTATTTATTCGTGGAGTTCATATCTTTTCTTTCTATTAATTCTTGATTTGTGTAGTTTCTTATTATTTATTGTTAGTACTGTTACTTTGTTGTTTTTCTCAACTCTATGTTTAGTGAACCTTGGGGTTATCTTATTTCGCCTACATTCTTTCCTATAAATTACCTCATTTACTTCTCTATCTTCTGGTTCTTCTCTGTTCTTATTTAGCTGTTCAATTCTTCTACTAGTGGATTGTTCGACTTTATCTTTAATTTTTGGGAAGAGTTCTTCTTGAAATTTAGTTAGTTTTTCCAAATACTCGTGTTCGCTCATAGAATCGGTATTTTTTACAAAAGTCTTTAAATAAGTTTGAGGTAAACTCTGTACTTTGAACGGAGATTATTTTGCGTGGTATGCCGTGTAGGCTAATGAAGTGTTTAAATGATTTTAAGATTAGGGTGCGGCAAATTTCGAGAATTTGTCAATTATTGTTAGAATTAGTTTATTGTTAATGGTATAAATGTCTATGTGTAATATATCTAGGGGCTTAAGTGGAGTTTCTGGTTTTTCGTGAATTGTTTTGTGAGGTTTTCGATCGTATTTTAAAGTTTGGCATTTGTCGTAATTGTTAATTGTTGCCGTTATTTTATTTTTCATATAAGGAAAATAGTGGGTTCTTTTCAGATGGAGAAGGGTTTCTTCAATTCCTCGGTGATTGTAGTTTAAGTGACAGTCCTTTATGAGCTGCTCTTGCACATCTGGTAGCCTAATATCTGTGAGTAGTTCTTTACAGCGGATTAATCGAAGAGATTTATTATTACAGAAGTATTTCGAGTATATGGATTGGATAATACGAAACGTCTCCTCATCGGCATATATTGCGTTCAGTCTATTTGGTGCAATATATTTTTTAAAGATGTCCATGATTGCGTTTTCATCGAAGTTTGTGTCTCGTAGTGTTCTGCGGTGTTTGTTTTTAAAAACTTTTACAAGGGTCATAGGACTGCCTTTATTAGATTTCTGGTATATTAGTGGTAAGTTAAATTCGTTTAATGGTCTTTCTGAAATAGGTATTCCATCATTAAGGTTTTCTATAGCTGAGTGGATGATCGAACCACTAGTACCTTGAGCTGATAAATTATCACTGATGTTAACATCTATGTTTTGTACTGGATTTATTTTAGTTCTACTTAAAGCATCGGCGTTCGTATTGGCTTTTCCTTTTTTGTATACGATTTCGTAATCGTATTCTTCCAATTTTAATCGCCAACGAAGTAGCTTTGAGTTTGTATCTTTTAAGCTAAATATTTGGATGCCCAAACGATTGCCAGTAATTCTTTCTCTATGGTGGAATAGTTTATTTCAGATGTTGTCAACGTTCTGCTGGCGAAGCATATAGGCTTGTCGCTTCCAATGGGCCCTTGCGACAATATAGCGCCTATTGCAAAATTGCTTGCATCCGTTGTTAGATTGAAGGTTTTTGAAAAATCTGGGTATTGGAGGATGGGGTAGTTGGTGAGGATATTTTTACATATTTCAAATGTTTTTATGTACTTTTCGTTAATTTGGCGATCTTTTTTAAACATTCCGTAAGTGGTTTTACAAGTTTTGAGAAATCGTGGATGAATTTTCTGTAATATCCAAGTAATCCTAAAGAGGCTCGTATATCCTTCTGTGTTTTTGGGAGCGGAAACTGTTCGATGGCATTGATTTTGTCTGGATTCGGTTTTACTCCATCGGTCGTAACGATGTGACCCAAAAATGCAATTTCTTTTTTTAGGAATTCTGATTTATCTAATTGAATTTTGAGGTTTGATTCCGCCAATCTTGAGAAGATTTTTTCAAGGTATTCCAAATGTTCTTGAAGGGATGTGGAAAAGACTATTAGATCAACCATGTAGCATAAGCAGATTTTGCCATTTAGATCTCCGAGGACTTTGTTCATGACTCTTTGGAACGTTGATGGTGCGTTCATCAGTCCGGTTGGCATACGTAAGAACTCGTAGTGCCCGCCATCAACAGAAAATGCTGTTTTTGCTATATCCCTTGGTCTATAGTTGAGAAATGCATGCATATTCCTAATTTGTCCAAAATCTCTGTTATATTTGGCAATAGGTAACGATCCGGTATAGTTTTTTCATTTATTTTTTGGTATACTATTTTATATTAATAAACGCCATTTTTGCTTGCCGCTAGCATCCCTTTTTTTGGGGACTATCCAGACAGGTGCGCTCCATGGCGAGTAGCCGAATTATTCCCTGTTCCAACATTTTGTTTATTTGTTTCTGTATTTCCTGCTTATGGCAGTAGGGGTATCCGTATGTTTTAGTATAGATGGGGTATCATCCGTCGTGAGAATTCGGTGTTTTATTTGGTTCGTAAAGGTCAATTTTTTTCCGTCTTTATGAAAGATTCCTTCGTATTCTTTACATACTTTAAATATACCCTTTTTTTCTTCCACGTTGAGATGGGATGTACGTAAAAGCTCTGAAATATTAGCGTCTGAAGAAGATTCATTGGGTTTGATATTGAAATTGTACATCTCGACGAAATCGGAGAAAGAATAAAGTTTTACTTTTAATGTTTGTTCGATGAGAAGAGTCTGTACATTAAAGGAGTTATTGCATACTTCTACTTGGCAGTACCATTCTTTAGCAGTATATAAACCTTCGGAGATAGTGAGATTGGGTTTAATTAAGGTGTGTTTAATGTACACATCGCCGTTTTTTACATCAAGAGGAACTTTAAGTGAAATTGCGGTATTTGGAGGAACAATGTGTTTGTCTAAGCTGAAATTCGGTTTGAATTGGAGTGGTATTGATATGTTGTTTGTAGTTAGTACTTTATTTTCTAGATCTATTTTTGCACGGAGTTCTTAAAGAATATCCAGACCTAGTAGACCATCAAAATACTCGTGAAATTTAAATAGGTAAAAGGTGAATTGTAAATCGGGTTCGTAAAATTCGTCAAAAGCAGTCATTGAAACTTTTTTTTGAGTTGGTGGCTGTTAAGTATTGTGGAAATGTTTATAGGAGTGCAGTTTTCTGTTCTCAGGTGTTTGGTGTATTCGGGATTTATAAATGAAGCTGAGGCTCCAGTATCAATTAAAAATTTCAGTGGTCTGCCAAATGGTGAGGATATTTGGTTATACGGCAAAATAGAACCGTGTTTATTAATGTCTATGTATCCGACTACTGAATTGGATCAGGAAACTGAAAATTTACATCGTCTACAGGTTGTTGGTCGAGTTCATACATTGCCTGTAATGCATCTCTATCTATTTCTTGATCAAGCTGTTGTTCGTGGAAGTCGTTTTGAAATTGATCTAGATTGGGTAGGTGTGGTGGTGGTTGGTGGTTATGGGTATTCTGTGCATTGATGTTATGCACTTCTTCGATTATGTACCGAGATCCGTTGGTGCGCCTTGTTTGGTTACTCATGTTAGAAGGCCTGTTTTGTTGAATTGTAAGTCGGGAGTGAGTGGAATTTACATCCATTGGTTCGGGTGGTGGCAAGGGACGAGAATAACTAGCGGATGGTGTGTGGTGATATGGGGGTGTGAAAAATTGTGGCATGGAAGAATTGTATGGGTATTTAAACTGTGTATTTTGAGTAAGAAAAGGTTTAGGTTTGTGGTATTGGTTGGCTATATAGTTGGGTCTATTATTGTTATAACTTTGGTTAGCTCTGTGGAAATTAGTGGGGTATTGATGAGATGTTTGTTTCTTGAATGAATTTTGAGCATGATAGTCATACTTCATGTAATACATGTTTTGTTCTTGTATACAAGACGATAATGCTATGGCTAAAGAAGAACGCCTCATGGCTCTTGTGCTAGAACCAAAGGGTACAGATCTCTTTTGGCCTTAATAACTTTCTGGTCTTTTTCCAGTATTAGGACGTTATTGTTCATTGCCGCTTGGATTTCTATAATTTCACTGTGAAACTGTTCTATGGTCTTCGCGTTTTGTTTCAGGAGGTGTAAGTCGCGTATTAATGAAGTCTCATGCCTTTTGTCTGAGTAATGAAGTATTAAGTTATTTTTTATTTCTTCCCAGTTGAGCGAAGTCCCATTCATACACAACTTCGTTCGCCTGATCACGTACTTTGTTTCTGATGGCTCTTAATATCAATTGCTATAAAGGGGTACCTTCGATGCCATTTGTGTACATAAGGATCTTTTCAACGTTGCTTATAAAATCGTACAACAGTCTTGGATTTCCATCAAATCTTGGTAAGTCCTTGACTGCGTCCGGGATTCTTAGCGAATCGAAAACCTGTCTAGTGGCAACTGCGATTGCATTAGCATTATGTACTTCTGGTGGATTCATGGTGATATTAGTATTAGAAACGCTGGGTTCATCGAGTTGGGTGGTAGGCAGTGAAGGATAGCTACGAGTTTCAAAGATTCCTTGCTGAACAGTTTCCTCTGGTATCGAATTTAATTTTGAAATTTATATATGGTTAATTTGTTGCACTTCAATGATATAACAAGAAATGAAAAAAAAAATGTCTAGTTTTAATTTCGTAATTTGATTTTTTACTGTCACACATATGATAATTATATGATATAATAATACATTCTTTTTTTCCTGGTTATTAAGTAATCTTTATAAATTTGAATTGTTCTTAAAAGTAAACTAACTTACATATACCCCAGAGAAGAATGATAGTTTCTGATAAGCATGATGGTCTTCCTCAAGGTGCTTTGTTCCCTTGATGATTTCTCGATGATCCCTCGATAATCCCTTGATGGTATTTCTTTCTTTGATGATCCCTCGATGGTCTTCTGGTGGTTTCTTCTTAGTTCTTTTTCCGGTAGTGAATAGTCAAAACTCACTGTAGATTTCACTTACATCGAACCGGACTACCCGACTGCGCCAATTATGAGATCGATTAAATAGATACGTTAAAAAAATATAACTTTATTTGCCGAACTCTCCTTACAGACAAAATTCTTACAACCACTCAGAAAAATAATGAAACCTTTCTTTTGTAGAGGTGATTTCATGAATTTGCATATCGGAAATTCGGTAGACGAATCTAAATTATTATGAATCTAATAATCTTATTCTCAAGTTATCATCTTCCTTACTGCTTGCATTCGGATTATATTGATGACCCATTTCTCTTAGCACGACCACACGTTTCCAAATAGCAACATCAAGCAACCACCTTGATTAATAGCCGTACAATTGAGATGTTAGTTTATTTAAAATAATTCAATTACGGCAAAATCCCGGTTGCAGTTTACTAAAGTAATGAAATGGAATGGAAGTGTTTTAATTCGCGGCTACTCTCCGACGGTCGCTGATCTCTTGTTGTAACTCTTCTTCATCATCTTCTTGCCGTTAGTGGGCAGATACCCGCACAAATCCAGGGGTACTTCCATCCCACATACACACTATAATTTACATTCTAATACACAAAATCATCTGTTAACTGCCTACGCTATGTAAACAGACGGTACATCGATTGAGTGGAACATCAGAGCATGGGGAACAGGAAAATTAGAGTCTTTACTTTCTAGAGGAGACATCTGAGAGTATGGATCAGCCCATTGCTGTCTGCCCGAAGATCAATCCGTAGAAACCGCCAGCT
>OU026145.1:90002653-90037653 GCA_907269125.1 Eristalis pertinax
TTCGAGAATTGTTGAAATCGATTATAATTCCACTCACGATGATATCTGAATAAAACTGCACTGCAAATGCGTTCGGAACGTCAATCAGCAGTCAGATCCTTATACACATTCGCTGATCTACGTCAGAATAATATATATAATAAATAAATAAAATCAGATCATGGAGCCTACAAAAATTCAATACGATTGAATTATTTATCTACATTAATTTAACTCACAATGAAATGCACAAAACTATTTGAAAAACGACAATATTGTCTGTCCAATGTGAGCCGGGTATGAATTTCACAATTTGCATTAATTCTTATGGCACCCACAACTCGAAACGCCATCATTCGTTCGGTGTTTCAATTCAAATCAGCATGAACTGTCACGGCAATATATGAAATTCATTGGAATGACAGTGCTGCTATCGTCGAAAATTGGACGTACAAACTCAGAAACCGTGGGCTCATGCACAACAACTTTGCTAAAGATCATCGCATGATCAAATGCATAGTTTACGATTCTATAGAGGACATACAGACAAACATTCATTTTTATATATTTATACAGAATAGATTTCTACGAAAATTAATACTTGTGCGACTGAGCAAGGTGTAAAGGAATGCGAAGGAAGAAAATCTCTGATGCATAGAATAACATTTTATTGTTTCTGCATTGACATTTGCTTATATGACATTTAATTTCTTTCCATTTCGTGTTGATTATCTTAAGTTTCATTCATAAAAATCTTAAATAATTATATCAGATTATATATGTGTACTCAGTAATTAGCATTTCGAGATTTTATATCAAATGCTGCAAACAAATCTTGCCGATGTGCTTCATGTATGACAGTTTTAAATTACAAATCAATTACTGTATTAAACAAATTCTACATACAATTCAACCTTACTTAGCTTTTTGGTTATGGGTGGTGGTATTAGTTATTTTTTATTCCTGTGCATCAATATTATCTATAAGGTAAATGTTTTTCACATCGGAGAAATACTCTTTCTTTGAATTCGACAAAGAATGCAAGAAAATTTGTATATTTCTTTCTTCAAGATCCTTTAAAATATTCCTTAGTATTTGTATCAGAGTGTAGTCACATTGTGTTAACTTGCAGCAATTGATAACTATAGGGAATTGATAGTTGGATTCAGAGCATATTGACTTTATTTTAGTGCGAAGACTATCCCCGCCAGCATAGTAAATATCCGAATGAGGTTCAATATGGATAACGGGTATTCCATTCACCTGTTTAAAAAAATATTGATATTACAAGTTTATGAATAATGTAAAGGCGCCTCTCTGAGATCCGATCTTTTGTTTTACTCAAACGATTCTGTACATTCATACTTCGTGGTCTAACTTGTTGGTGTGATGTCTTTGGATTCAGTTAGGTTTGATACACTAAAATCATATATCTTCCATTTATCACAAAATATCTATTAAAAAACAAGAAAAACCAATAGTTCCACAAGAAAGATCCAAAGATGAAATGCAATAATTTAAGAACTCTTATTATAGGGATTATGTATAATTTTAAATTAAAAACCGAATCTCAAAAAGGTACCTTGATTTTAACGTTCGCTAACACACCATTTGTTTGCTCGTTCGTAGTTTAGGTCTGGTCAACCGTATTATAATAAAAAAAATGTCAGTGATAATTCCAAAGAGTAAACCGAGTTCAACTCCTTTGTTCAAGCAAACTATGAAAACTCCGATCCAGTTAAAAGTGTCCCTTTTACTTATTCTCCACAGCTCTTTTAAAATCTTAAAATCCGCCATATGTAAAACAGCGGTAATCAGGACTGCGGAGAGAGCAGATCTCGGAATGTACTCAAAGTAAGGAGTGAGAACACTTACAGCCAGGAGGACGATAGCACCTAATTCACAGGGAATTCATTAAGATTAATGCAATATAATGTACATACATACAATAAAACTTCAATAAGTGTACGTATACAGTATCCATACCGGAATATATCCCTGATAAAGGTGTTTTTACTCCACTAGCCTGGCTGACAGCTGATCTTGTGAATGCCCCGCATGTTGGCATTGCACTGAAAAATGAACCGACAAGATTACAGACGCCTAAAGTAAACATCTCTTGTGAAGCGTCTAGTATAGTGTCCTTCACTATTTTCGAGAATAAAAAGGTGTACTGTGAACTCATTTTGATATTTGTTATTTATTACTTACCAAAAGCTTTTGCAATTGCAACATTAGCTAATACGGCCACAATAGGCACTACCAAAATCCCACTGCCTAGCTTTTGGCAAATTGGAATCAGGTTGTATGTATTATTAACATGCTTGATCACAAAAGATGGTAGTTGCACTAAAAGTGTTGTTGAATTTACTTTCGTTGATAAGGCAAATGGGACGGAGTCGTTGATATTATAGCGCAATATTTGATACGCAACCAAAGACGATCCTACAACCACGATTGCGTTTCGTGATATGCACACATACCAAAGAATTTTCTTCAAAAAATATCCTAATGGTCCTTTGATCCGTATTTCAATCGAACCCAATTTCTATGGATATATTAGAAGGGGGAATTAATTTTATGATAACAAATACACAAGCCTGGTAAATACTAATTTTCTCACTCGAAGACTCAGCAAAATTCCAATGCATGAAAATCCCAGGACAGAATCACCCTTAGTAATTTGATCCAACAAATTGTAAATGTTTGTACTATGTGATTTTATTCCCATTAAGGTTTTCAATTGGACGAATAGAACAATAATAGATGTGCCTGTTGTAAATGCACTTGTCACTGTGTGGGAAATTAAATTTACAATAAAACCTAGAATAAAATAAGCAGAGTTAAAATATGAAGACATACACAAATAATACAAAGCATTATTCAAAACGAAATTTTCAAAATAAAACTCATAAAAAAAGCCATCATATTCACTCGAGCGCTTTATTAAGACTGACTTGCATTCTAGCGATTTACATAAAGTGTGATGCTTTGAAGAAGCTTTTACAAAAACAACAGAAACGGTATAAGCAATAAGCAGGGTACAGAGATTTGAACTTTTTAAGCGTCATTCGATCATTCTGTTATGTTTCATGAGAGAACGAATTGAATTGAGTACATAATAACCTATGTGTTCGAACGAAAGAATTGAAAGCTTTTTCGGAGTTTATGCAAGTGCATGATCGTAACAGGGTTACCGGCAAAATGATTGATTTAATATACATTTTTGTCGAAAACATCGTAAGGGACGAAGTCTCTTACAACTCGTTCATCCTGACAGTAAATACGATAGCATGCATTTACATAGACATAAGATACATTAATAATCATTTTTAAAATGTATTTTATAGTGACATTTCATAATTTTGATAGTTTTCATACTTCATATACATATGTTTTTATTTTATATTAATCACGAGAGTTTTTTTTTAAATGCAATTAATACATATACAAAATGTAGTAAGATTTAACAAATAGTTTTACAGACAAATAAACATGTAAACAATATTAAATGTTGATAGATGTAGAAACAAGCAAGAAAGATTTATATTTGAACATAAGGCTTCATGTTTTCGGAGCAACATACTCCTTTATACGGCACGCGAAAAAATTTGTAAATTTAAATTTAAAAGATATCATTGGGTCATTGGGTAATATTTTTACGACCTCAAATGGGCCTTCATATTTAGCCAACAATTTCTTGTTTATTCCGGGAGTATTAACAACGTTTTTGATTAAAATATAATCATTAATCGCTTTTTTGTGCCGCTTATCGAAATAAATATTGTTTTTTCATACCAGAAAACCAGTATGTTTTCCTTAAATAATTCAAACACTTTTCAACACCAAGATGGAGCTCCAAAGCACAACGTGAAATTCTTGCATTTAAAATCTTTTTATTCAGAGTTTGAGTCACTGACCTACAGTAGGTGACAATTTTGAAGCGGATGCCTGTAGGATAAACCCGAAATCTTCGCAGAGCATAAATAATGGCAAGAGTCTCCAACTCGTAAGAATGGTACCTAGATTCTGGATCAGTGGATCGGTTAGAGTTGCTTGTCCTCTTGTCGCTGTAGTAATACAGCAATAAAATCCAAGCTGCTCTCGTTGCAGTGAAGCTATGTGTCGGCAATCGAATTATAAATGCTCAAAAGCGGAGCACTGAGAAGTTTTTGCTACAATGTGTTAAAAGCTTCTAGCTGCATTTTATCAAACACGAACTTTGCATTTTTCAGTAGATCGTTAAGTGGTTTTGCTAACAGAGAAAAATCTCTTATAAACTTCCGGAAATAAGGGTATAATCCCAAAAACGAGTGTAGTTTATTTTCATTTGTGGGTACAGGAAAGTACAGTTGGTGCACAACTGAGAAAACTGTCGCGTTATTCAAAACTATTTGCATTTCATAACTATTATCCGAATACCTCGCGTTAGCTGTAATACTCGCGAAAACTAAGCTTTTTAATTTGACTTTTCCATCGTAGCTCAAATTTTGATTAATATTCAAGGAAATAGTCTCGTTGCGGATATCACATAAATACATATATGAATTCTATCTTTTATATCGTCAACTTTTAAATCATAATCAAAATTCACATTATCAACATTTTCTGCATCATCTTTTCCATTTTCAAAAGTTTTTGAAGTCAGGTCTCCAATCTCTATCTAATATAATTGGATTCTTCATAGTTTTATCACTCACAACATAATGACATAAATTCTCATATTTACCATAAAATTTTATATTTCATAATATTTTACCTAGAATAACCAATTTGGAGTCATTAATACCAATGAAATTTGTTGTGGATGGTTCTAAGGATGTCATCATAAATAGTGGCACGTATTGTTGTTGGATGAAACTGATTGGGCTACCAGTATCAATCAGCGTCATTCAACACTTACAGCTCCACCATTCCTTGATGAAACCCTTCAGCACTCCACGAAAATCAGTTATCAAAGCAGGCAGGTGACAATTTTTTGGTAGATCTTCATTTTGAACGACGAGGACCGGTGATGTTTGTGGGCAAGTGCTTACAAGATGCCCAGTTTTGCCACAACGAAAACAGGAACCCTTCTCTCGACGTGGTTTTTGACACGTGGTTGATATGTGACCAGTTCCGTTTAACATTTGAGCTTCGATTCATGGTGGAGGTTTCGAATGTTGCACAGGTCTGCTGTAGACAGAAGTTGATGGTTGCTGTTCAGATTTAGTTCTCTGATACTTTCGTTGTTGCTTTTAGTTCAGTAAGAGTGTTCGCCGTAAGCATGAGCTGCTTGTTGAACAAGGAATCAGGGATTCCTTTGATGATGTAGCCAAACACGTCTTGCTCATCGATTTCTGCTGAAGACGCTATCTCCTGCATAGCTAGAACGTACTGCTGGTAGTTCTCATCCTTACGTTTCCTTCGGTTTTGCAATGTGTTGCGGACGTCTGTTGCAGTTGTATGATGGTGAAATTCAGACAATAGGGCAGCTCTAAGCTCGTTCCATGTTCGAAATGTCATTGCCCTAAGGAACAGCCTGGCAGTACCTTTCAAAAGCCTTTTAAAATAAATTAATGACTCCGATTCATTAAGATGGTAAGTGACCATTACATCTTCAACGTTCTCAATCCATTGGATAACAGGATATTCATCGTCACCAGAGAACGATAGTAATGAATCTTCACTGTCACGTGAGGAGCATGCACTAGTAGAATGAAATTCTCGAATAGGGCTATTAAGCTCAGCCAGACGCTTCTCAAGCGCAAGAATCTCTTCCTTGTTACTTACCATTTCACGAAGTCTCTCTAAGTGCTGTGAAACCACACCAGCTTCATCATCTAGGTTATCGTTACCACTCTCCTCACCATCTTCCTCAACATTAGCGCTGAAAACCCCCTTAAGTTGGTTGAGCTCAAATGATTGGATGGCTTCATTCAAGTGAGCCTTAAGCGCAGTCCTTGTTCCATGTGTGGCCAAACCCATTTCGGCCAACTTTGCTTTCAATTTTAGCACAAAACCGTTTTGCAACAGATTTAATGCACGTGCACTAGCGTCCATAATGAAAAAATGTAAATTACGGGAAACAAGAAAAAATCAGAAATATTAACTCGTCGGATTATCGTAATACGTGCAAATCGAATGGGCTTTAATATGAGCAACTAATCCCACTTCTAATAGATTGCTTATATTTTATTGACTCAAACGTGCAGAAATCAAAATGAAATTTGCAAAATTAAATTCATAAAAAAAACCATCATATTCACTCGAGCGCCTTATTAAGGCTGACTTACATTTTAGCGATTTACATAAAGTGTGATGCTTTGAAGAAGCTTTTACAAAAACAACACAAACGGTACAAGCAATAAGCGTACATAGATTTAAACTGTGTAAGCGTCATTCGATCAATATTTTGTCCGAATAAACGAGTAATCTGTTATGTGGGCAAAATTGTCTGCCTATTCTACAGTCAAATGCAAATATGTGTGAAGTAATAAGAGCGGTGCACGCTGACGTTAAGGAGATGGGGAGCAATCTCCATCTCCATCTTATAAAAGTAGAATATGAATTAAATCGTTTGTTTAATTTTTTTTGGTTCTTCACTTTACATTTCAGAAGTGGGATTAATATAACCGTACAGTCTGCGTTCGCGAAAGAGCAAAAAAAAAAGAAAAGGGAAGAAATCCCCGCGAAAAAAAAAAGAAGTTTTTTTTGCTGGCGTGCGTGCGAAAATAAGCGGCTTTGAACCCGCTGGCGGTGTCGTAAAGCAAAGAAAGAAAAGGAAAAGAAGAAATTTCGCGCGGGTGGGTATTTTTTTTTTGTTGTTCGCCGGTTCGGTCGTTTTCTGTAATACGTCGAAGAGTCGGCCGATTCTCTAGAATTTTTTTTGTTTCGTTTTGTAATGGGCTCGACAAGCGCACGGGTTGCAATGGATGGTGCAGATGAGTCTGCGGAGAAATTCGAGGCGATGACGAGGGACGAGTTGCGGGAGAAATTGAAGCAACGCGGGCTTGAACAGGGCGGCCTTAAGGAGGACTTGCTACAGCGACTGCGAGACACGGCAAATCCGGTGGGGGCAGCTGAAAAACCAGCTGTGAGCGGCGGCGCCGGTAAACCAGCAGGCAGCAAAGGCAGTGCTAGTAAATCGAGCGAGCTTCAGGACCTGCTCAGGGAATTGCAACGAGTCCAGGAGAAACTTGCAGAGATGTTGACCCAGTCGAAGGATGCAGCAGAGGACAAAGTGCCAGAAGTCAGCGTCCCAGGAGCTGTAGACGAATGCTGTGCGAGGAACCGCTACACGGTCCGAGATGTCGCGGATATGATCCCGGAGTTCGACCCGAAGGCGTTCACGGGACTCTCATCAAAGGCGTGGATGTCGAGGGTGGGAGATATTCGACGAGTGTATGGGTTGGACGAGAAGCTAGTGTTGATGGCGGCGACTACGCGTTTGTTCGGGGCTGCCAAGCTATGGAGTCAAGGAGTCACGATGGAATCGCTGGAGGGGTTTTTCGGGGAGCTGTGTCAGAACTTCCCATCAGCGGAGGATGATGCCGACGTCCACGACCGACTGCGGGAACGCACTCAGAAGTCCGCAGAAGACCTGGAGGAGTATGTGTTCCAGATGAAGGCGATCGCGTCCCGGGGTCAAGTGCAGGAAAGCACGCTGGTGAGGTACATCACCCAATCACCCAAGGAGCGATTAAGCCGTTATCCGTGAACGACATTCTGGAGAGGGTCCGCTGGGTAGTCGGACTCAGGGCAAGGAATCGGCGGTAAGTGGAGAAGCCCAAATATCGTGAGACGGAACGGGAGGAGGCTGGGAAACTAGCAAGAGCCAGAGGTGAAGTACGGTGCTTTCAGTGTCAGCAAGTGGGGCATTACAAAAGAGATTGTCCGGTGAGACGAACACAAGCGGCGGAGGGGAGACAGAGCACTGGCGTAGGGAGGAACCCAGGAATTTCGCGGCAGATGCTGGTACGAACAGAGAAAACTGAGTACATGAAGCAAGCGAGAGTAAATGGGCGCGAAGTGACAGCGTTCATTGATCTCGGGAGCGATTGTGTAACGCTACGCAGAGCGGATGCAACAGCTGCAAACCTGGAGTACGCTTTATTTAAGACGGTTCTCAGTGGATTCGGTGGTGGAGGGTGTACCACACTAGGACGCATGTATGCGGAGGTTTCCGTAGATCAGATTACGGCTTACGGCCAGCCGTATCAGATGATCATTGGGCGGAATCTCCTGGACCAACCACAGGTCAGGGTCATCATTCCAGAAGCTGACAATCGTTGACAGTTTGCAGAGTGCGATGCAGCAAATACTTCGTGTCGAGGCGGGAGAGGAAAGTGGTGCGGGAAAGAAGCTGGACGTGGCAGAGCTCGATATTGGGAGCATCGGCGAACGGAACAAGCAAGAGTTGCAGGAAATTATCGACACCTATCGCGATTGCTTCGCTATGAACACCTAGGAATTGGGGGAGTCGAAGCTGGGCGAGTGCACAATTCAGCTGACGTCGTCACAGCCAGTGTGTGTGCAACCGTATAGGCTCCCATTCGCTAAACGGGCAGTCGTCAAGGAGAAGGTGGAGGAATTACTGTAACTGGGAGTAATCCGGCCGTCGTCATCAGACTGTTGTTCGCCAATTGTCTTGACGAAGAAGAAAGACGGCAGCGACAGATATTGCATTGACTTTCGAGCTCTCTACAAAATCACGCAAAAGCGAAATCCCGATGCCAGTATTCGACGAAGTGCTGACGTCATTGAGTGGCAATTCTTACTTTACGGTGCTGGACTTAGCGTCGGGATACCATCAAATCCGCATGGAGGAGGGAAGTAAGAAATACACCGCATTTGCGACTGACGAGGGGTGCTTCGAATTCAACAGAATGCAATTTGGGCTAGTGAATGCTCCGGCGCATTTCCAAGCATGCATGAACATGGTGAAGGCACGACTGCGGAAGGACGATGTGGCGGTGTACTTGGATGATACCATCATTGCCAGCAAAACAGTGGAAGAGGGTCTGGAGATGCTGCGGAGGTTTCTGAGTGCACTCCTGTTTGGGCTAACACTGAATGGGTACGAGGTCGACAAAGACGGATTGAAGCCGAGTCGCAGAACGACAGGTACATAGTCGTAGACGTCCCAGGTATGCAGCGAAACCAGAGAAGATTCCGCACCGTAACAAGCTTTAACCGTGGTGTGAACTACCGGATGAAGGGCTAGTGAGCGCGAAAGACGATACGTCGACATCGGGCACTGACGATGAAGCTGATGACGTCGACACTGCTGATGGAGAAGACGCAGATGGCAGAGGGGTAAGGGCTGACCGAGACAACCCGGATCGTGAGGGCACGATCGTTTAAGGATGGCCGAATGTGAAGTAATAAGAGCGGTGCACGCTGACGTCAAGGAGATGGTGAGCACTCTCCGCCGAACCGCCGAAGCAAGCACATCGATCATAAAATAAAAGTGGAATATGAATTAAATCGTTTGTTTCATTTTTTTTGGTTCTTCACTTTACATATGTTTGCATATACAGATACAGAACTAAAATACTTTTCTTACCATAGTAATAGAAACAGCATTCATTAGAGTTCCTTTCAGAGCCAATTAATGCCTCACAATATTAAGCATACGTTCTCATAAAATCTATTTTTTTTTTCTTAAAAGTATTTGATGCAGTTGTTGCTGATTTATTAACCAAAAAGAAAAGTTATGTAAGCTCTACCATACCAAAAAATAAAAACCATGAAATTTTAAACATGCCCCATAAAAATATAAAATCATTCTTCATACCGTATGGCCAAATTAAGACACAAAATTTCAATTTACTGTGCGTAAGGAAAGGACTTCTAGAAAACGACAAATGTTTCAAAACTTCAATAATGCGTGGCATCTTCCCTAGTCTGCAGTTTTATAATATGAGGAAATTATCTAATTATTGTGAATGTATTTTAATCTGTTCTAATGCGTTTCATGGTTTATTCTAGACTGCATGGCACCGGACATTGAATGTGATACCGGACCTACATGCTCGCAGTTGAACTGAGTTCACCCCATTGCAAGACAACAACTCACCTTTTTTTTCTTCATGTCGCACTTGAAATATATTGTGCAATGCAAGCATTCTGCATTCCCGTTTATTTTGATTTTATGAACTAATTATCTTTTTTGTTGTATTTATTGAATTTTGTTACAATAAGCATCAATAAAGTTTGAACAGAACAGATGTAATTCAACAGCTAACAAGGACTTTCATTTCTTTAAATTCCAAGTGAGTCTGCTTAGAAGGCTGAATATCTAATAACCTGGTGTTCTGGTTGTGTACTAGGAATACCGCCGATAGTCACGGTATTGAACCGTTGTCTATCATCCATACACAAAATACAGTAAAAGCACTGTATTCATTTTGGTGACCCCGACGTGATATTGCTTCCCCGCACCAGCGGTAAGGGGCAAATCATCAACTCAACATCAGCGTTACTAGGGTTCAGATACTCGTTCTTATAAATCAACGTGATATAAACTTGCTTCCCTCCACCAGTGGTAAGGGGCAGTTTATATTCAATATAATAACAGCGTTCGTCAGGGCTATACACTGGTGAAGTTACTCTCATATATTTTATAATCGCAGGCGTTTACCAGGGCCGACACTGGTATTAGAAAAATCACCATGACATCCACATTGGACGAACTGGCATCTCGCCAAGAGAATTAGCCACCGAGATCCAGCGTATCATATCCAATCTATGGAAGGTGCCACACCATCGACGAACACGAGAGCTATTCACTGCACGTTTGAATAGTCTCAACGAGCTTTGGGATCAAGTCGAAGCTGATGATAACATCATTCGAGCAGATTTCAGAGAACAATTAGCTCACGATTATTTCGTCAACGGATTGAACCAAGATTTGCCAGCCTGAATCTATCACTGACGCAGTTAAGCCAGTCAGTCAAGGAAGTGCTGCAGAAGCCACTAATTCATCAATCAAGAAACCAGCCACTCTGACTCGACAGTCGCTGCCGAATAACCATATTGCGGGCTTAATTCGAA
Source organism: Eristalis pertinax (assembly GCA_907269125.1). Lineage (NCBI taxonomy): Eukaryota > Metazoa > Arthropoda > Insecta > Diptera > Syrphidae > Eristalis > Eristalis pertinax. The sequence continues at coordinate 90,013,670 of OU026145.1, forward strand.
GGCAAGAAGCGACAAAGGAATTGCTCCATAGAGCCTTTTTTTGGAACAACAGGCAACACAGCCAATAGATCAAGGGAATTTTACCAGATCAAAATCAGAACAGTTGAGCGTTATTGGGATGAAATAATACGGTTGCACAATCAGATTTATGAGCAATCCATAGAAGCGGCTCTCAATGGATACAATGTCGAACAATTTGTTGAACTAGAAGATCAGACTCAGCAGAAACTTATTGAGCTATATGAGTTATCTAATCAATTTCTGCAGCAATCATCAGTGCAGAGGAATTCAACAAACTCATCAACCGATCTAAAACTGCCAAAATTCGACGGAGACTATATGAAATGGCGTCAGTTTCACGATCTTTTTGTCGAGTTAGTACACAAGCAACCCATCGCAAATTGCCAAAAGATCTTCTTCTTGAAGTTTGGTTGGTGATGCCGAAAAATTAATTCGCCATATAGTACCAACAGAAGCGAATTATGAAGCAGCATGGAAGATCATTAATGACAGATTTGAAAACAAACGTCTGTTGGTTTATGCTGTACTTAACAAACTGACGTCGCAACCGACAACAATTTGTGATAACGCTACTGCTATTCGGACATTACATGATACAACTCAGGAATGCCTCCTAGCATTGGATGGCTTAGGAGTTGATACTAGTACTTGGGATCCAATAATTCTGCACATACTTATAAAAAAACTTGACAAGGCCACACACACATTGTGGGAACAGTCATTAAGGCACCCAAGAGAACTCCAAGTGCTAAAGGATTTTCACTTGAGGCGTTAGGTGGGAAGATCAAACATGCCGAAGTTGCACATAAGCGAATGCATATCCAGAAATCACTTACCACAACTTCTAAAACAACTCAATATCAATGCAAATGTTGTAAGAAACAGCATCAATTATTCGCTTGTAATAAATTCTTACAAATGACTCCCAAAGACTTAAATGGGTGAAGGGTGGTACCAGTTGCATAAATTGCCTTAAGGATGGACATACATCATCGACATGTGCTTCTAGAGGTTGCAAAATATGTTGCAAGAAACAGAACACACTTCTGCACCTCGAACAAAATGTGAACCCTATAGAAAACAATATAGCTAACTCTTCATCAGCAGCAGCATCGGTATCGGATCAATTGACTTATTTAACGGCGCAAGGGAACTATCGAAGTCAAGGTTATGTTTTCCTCCCTGCTGCTCTTGTCCGCTTGTCCAACCAGTATGGCAAGACCATCGAATGCAAGGCTATATTGGATTCAGGATCACAATTAAACTTTATAACGGAAAAAACAATGAAGAAGCTTGGCTTAACACCAATCTCACAAATAATGCATATTCAGGGTATTGGTCGAGAGACTCAACAGGCAAAAAGAAGAGTTAATATTCAATTAGGATCTCGCATCCACGCATTTTCCATAAGGATGGAGGCCCATGTGCTACTAACAATAATATCAAAACAAACCAGCAAACAATTTAATACGTCATCTTCGAAAATTCCGAACAACATTCCACTTGCAGATCCATCATTTAATGAACCTGGTTCAATCGATGTCCTCATTGGTGCTGAGCTGTATCATTCACTTCTATCCGTGGGGCAAATCAATTTTTGGATGGACAGTTGCTGGAAGGATAGAGGACAATAACAACTTAAAAACATTATGTGGAATTTGCAGTGCATATGAAGCACTCGAACATCAAATTGAAAGATTTTGGCGATTGGATGCACCATCATCTAATGTGAGGCGTCCTACAGCCTCCGAAAATCAATGTGAGCTTCATTTCAAACAGACAGAGTCCAGGAACGATAATGGACGATTTGTGGTGAGACTCCCATTCAAGGAGGAACCAACCAGTTTGGGAGAGTCAAAAGATGTCGACTTTCAAAGATTTATTTCACTTGAACGCCGACTTGCTAAATCAATAGGACTTAAGGAAAAATACATTGAATTCATGAAGGAGTACCAACAGCTTGGACACATGGAAGAAATAAATTACCAACAACTAGATAAGCCATACTATTTTTTGACACATCATTGTGTAACCAAGGCGGATAGCAGCACAACAAAGCTCAGGGTGGTCTTTGACGGATCAGCAAAAACATCATCTAACATCTCACTAAATAACATCTTATCAACTGGTCCTACTACACAAGATGATGTGTTTTCGGTTCTTATAAGATTCCTTATGCCAAGGTACGTTTTTACTGCAGATATTGAAAAAATGTATAGGCAAATATTGATTCATGATGAAGGCACAAAATACCAACTCATATGGTGGAGAAGCAGTCCCAATGAACCACTAAAGTGTTTTAAGCTCAAAACTGTCACTTACAGAACTACCTCTGCGCCACATCTTCAGCAGTTAGCAGAAGATCATCAGAACCGATTCCCGTTAGCTTCAAAAGCAATAAAAAAGAATTTCTACGTTGACGTCGGACAGTTTACGTGGATCCCTAGCCACTCAAGAGCAATTGCAATCATTATTGCAAACTGCCGGCTTTAGGCTTCGAAGGTGGTGCGCCAACCACCAATCACTCATCCGAGACATTCCAATTAACGATCGCGAAACAGAACTGAATTTCGACACCAGCATCGAAGAACATGTTAAAACAGTTGGAATGACTTGTCTACCGAAATCTGACGATCTTTGCATTAAATCATCATGGGTAGGAAAAGAACGAAAAAAAACGATCGGCGTACTCAGATATTGCTCATTCGTTTGATCCTCTAGGACTAATAGCCCCAATTGTTTTTACGGCTAAAATATTCTTACAACAGCTATGGGAACTAAAATATGATTGGGATGCAGCACTTCCACAAGAAATGCAAACAACCTGGCTAAAATACAGAGAAAGTCTAAGGGGTCTGAACAACATTAAAATACCCAGGCACATATTTTCTCACAAAATTCCTAAGGATGTGCAATTTCACGTATTCGCTGATGCATCGGAGAAGGCTTAGGAGCAGTAACTTACGTTCGATCACAGGACAAGAGTAATACAGTTGTAGTACGTCTATTATGTGCCAAATCCAGAACAGCTCCTGCCAAGAAAACCAAGATATCGCATCAGTGCACCATTCCACGATTAGAACTTTGTGCAGCCAAGCTTGCGGCAGAACTTATTCATCGCCTACAAACCGATTTGGAAATTCAACAAGATAAAATCTATTTATGGACCGACTCAGAGATAGTTCTCAATTGGATTAATACATCATCATCAGCCACACTTCCAATGTTCATTGCTAATAGAGTATCTGCAATACAAAAACACTCATTTCCACAGCAATGGCGACATGTGGGCTCTAAGGAAAATCCAGCTGATATTCTGTCACGTGGAATATCACCGGAGTTACTGCAAAATCATACTCTTTCGTTTTACGGACCAAGATTTTTGCATGGACCAGAATCAATCTGGCCACCCAAATTCGCAAAAAAGCCAGATATCCAACAAGAAGATGTTGTACTGCCAGATGTAGCTCATCAGTCATCAGACAATGATATTTTGGGGTCTATCAACTATCGAAACTCATTTCAAGGGGCAATAAGTATCATCGCATACATGCTCCGATTCAAGAGATCCAGCAACGAAGACGGCACTACACATAAAAACAATAACCAGAATGTTTTCCTGAAGAGTAGCGAACTTGACCAAACTCGGAAAATTGTGCTTCGATTGATGCAGAGTGTGGAATTCAAGGATGACATAATTCATCTCCAAAAACACAACGAAGTATCCAAGAAGAGTCCACTAACAAGTCTCACACCATTTCTCGATCGGGAAGGAATTATTCGCGTTGGTGGAAGATTGGAATCATCGGCACTACAATATGACGCCAAGCATCCAATACTGTTACCCTACTCCCATCCATTCACGAAGCTGTTGCTAATGGAACTTCATCAGAAAAACAAGCATGCTGGACCCCAAACTATATTGGCACTTGCTCGCCAAAGATATTGGCCTATCAAGGGCAAAACGATCGCAAGATCTATCGTGCACAGTTGTGTGTTTTGCTCAAGACCGAAACTGTTATTACAAATGATGGGAAAATTTCCGGCTGACAGGATTTAACCAGCACGACCATTTGTAAACACAGGCATTGATTTTTGTGGACCAATCTACACACATTATAAGCTTTGAGGAAAACGTCCTCAAAAAACATACATAGCAGTGTTCTGCTGCTTCGCAACAAAGGCTTGTCATCTCGAACTGGTAACCGATTTAACATCAGAAGGATTTTTTGGCGCATTGAAGAGATTAATGGCAAGAAGGGGCCATTGCAATAAAATTTACTGTGATAACGCTACCAACTTCGTGGGAGCCAAAAATCAGCTATCAGAGCTTAACCAAATTTTTGATTCAGCAAAGGATAGAGAGAAAATAACAGCATCATGCACAAGGAAGGGGTGCGATTTTCATTTCATTCCTCCAAGATCACCACATTTCGGGGGCTTGTGGGAAGCTGCAGTCAACTCTGCTAAGCATCTTTTAAAACACATATTGGCATCGGCATCGCTAACTTATGAAGAACTGGAGACAGCTGTAATTGTAGTCGAGGCTATACTAAATTCTCGACCTATAACACCTATGTCATCATCTCCAAATGATTTTGCAGCTCTTACCCCAGGACACCTCCTCATTGGACAGCCAATCATCAGCAATATTGATCGTGGTGCAACACCTCAAAAATCTTCAATTCTCACTCGATGGAAGCTCGTCACGCATGTCAAAAATGAATTCTGGCATCGTTGGTCAAGTGAATATTTGAATCAACTACAGCACAGGTATAAATGGAAGGAAAGATGTCACTACGTAGAACCAGGAATGATGGTCATAATGAAGGAGGGTAACCAACCAAGCCTGAAGTGGCCGATAGGCAGAATAATTAACGCCATCAAGGGACAAGATGGTTTAGTCAGAGTGGCATATGTACAAACAGCAGCTGGGGTGTTCCGTCGGGCCATACATCGGTTAGCACCGCTTCCAATACAGCAGCAATTGGACCCAACTAATGCAACTTCAACTGACCATTTGAAACGTCACAACGATGGCGTGGACGATTCAGATAGACTATCGTTAGACAACAAGCCCCATGAGGACTTTTCCACACCACGTAAACGAAAAAAGGCTCTATCCCTTGGTACTGCATTAGTCACTTTTTTCATCGCTTGCACAATGGCAATTGCAATAAATGCAAGGGAAATCAATATCACCACATTTGATTCTAAACCAGGAATTTATTTCGACAATATTGGAACATCGAATTTAGTAACTCATATATGGAACTTGGTTATATACTATGATCTAACTCCATACTGGAGCGAATTAAGGACAATTGAGAATAGCACCAGAGTATTGCAACACTAAAAACACTAAAAACGTTGTGTACTCAATTAACCAATGCCATTCAACGCACACATGATGAGTTATATGAAGACAGCATTGCCTTTATGAATACGAACTCACGTCGACCGAAAAGAGGAGCATTCAACTTAATTGGCAACTTGGCAAATACTTTGTTTGGAACTCTTGATTCTCAGTATGCAGAAGAGATGTCTGAAACCATTGAAAAGATACAAGCCAATGAAGACTACTTGATGGTACTTTCCAAGAATCACACATCAATTGTAGAGTCAACAGTATACATTATTAAGCAGAATCAAGAAACTTTGGATCGACGGCATGCGATACTGCAAACCCAGCTGAATGAAGTGGTCAACCGAATTAACAACAACACGGAAGAGTCATATCAACTCAAGATCCAACAACTCTTTTCCTCATAGTCCTTATATATCACGCTGCTTATATCCAAAGTTCAACGCACTCAAACAGCAATAATAAACGCCCTGTCAGATATTCGACAAGGTGAAATAAGTCATTCGATAATTTCTCCACAACAACAATAGTTTATCACCTTCATACCGTCTGCCAATAAGCACTGACAACATACTGGAACTTTATAGAGTTATGATGACTGCTGGACAAATAACAAATAATCATGTGATATTTCAAATAAAATTACCACTGACCGAATCTGAGATATCAACTTGCATTATTGTAGGAAAAACAAGGCAGCTGTGCAACCAACAATAAGTAAATGCGAAATACATATTCTCAATAAGATGGAGGACCTATCGTCATGTCAATTAAAGATACTTCACAATATATCAATATGGACCAAATTCTTACATGCCAATCAATGGATATACGCCGTAACTTCAAGAACATCATTAAACGTAGCATGCAAGGACACGGCTACATTAGTCACGATTGAGGGATCTGGCATATTGAAACTACAACCCAATTGCATCGCAAAGAGCGACTTCATCACCCTCGGAGCTCACGACAACCATTCCAACACTGTACGTTCATCAATGACTAGACTCAGTGAGTTCGGTGAACTTCGGTTCGACGAACAAGAGATGAAATTAAAAAGAATATCGTTACACATTGACAACACTCAGTTGGAGTTACCAAACATTGTGCATCATCATGCGATACCGCACACAGTCATAAATTGATCAGGAATAATAATTGTCATCTTCACACCACAGCCCGTCAAAACAATTTGCCACAGACAAGTCCAGAATCAATAAACAACACAACGATTGAAAATAGTTCAATGGGGGGCAGGATGTTCACTACCGTTCCCAGTACGTCAGCATCAAATTGCAAATTGCACCGCACATTGAATGTGATACCGGACCTACATGCTCGCAGTTGAACTGAGTTCACCCCATTGCAAGACAACACCTCACCTTTTTTCTCTAATTGTTCTTCATGTCGCACTTGAAATAAATTGTGCAATGTAAGCACTCTGCATTGCCGTTTATTTTGATTTTATGAACTAATAATCTTTTTTGTTGTATTTATTGAATTTTGTTTGAATAAGCATTTTTGTTGCATAAATATCGCTCAATAAAGTTTGAACAGAACAGATATAATTCAATAGCTAACAAGGACTTTCATTTCTTTAAATTCCAAGTGAGTCTGCTTTTAAGGTTGAATATCTAATAACCTGGTGTTCTAGTTGTGTACTAGGAATACCGCCGATAGTCACGGTATTGAACCGTTGTCTATCATCCATACACAAAATACAATAAAAGCACTGAATTCAGCTTTATCAATTTTTATGCAATATTTCTTTCAAGCAATAATATTACACCACATCTGCTTACTTCGCTATTTGTATTAGATACTTAAATAAAAGTTGCCTATGACTGCGCATGCAGACAGGTAATCGTTAGATTGGATTTGTATTAGATAGACGCTGCTCGCGAGTTGCGAACCTTGGCCTTTCAACATTGATTAAAGAGCCACACAAGTTTTTGAAATTTGTTGTGGGGTATGCACTCGTCAGAGCTTTAATAAAATCGCTTATAACGTTTTGCAATTTTTGTAACAATAAAGTTGAACGTGCAGAAATAAAAGTGGTCTACGTTGAATGCAAAGGACTTTTTCACGCCTCTTGCGTCAATATTTTGCCGGTAGACAAAAAGATTCTTAAAAAAAGACAATACAATTTGGAGGTGTGCTTATTGCGATGCGATGTAAACGTCGCGATTCTCTGTCTGGTGAGGGTTTCGCCTCTGTTAGTAATGACGTACATAAACAACTGCAGAAAAAAAATTTCGGAGATGGAGTGAATGTAGGAGTAACGGAGAGAGACATTGACTATTTCTACACTAAGAAAATTATGAAACGTCATAAAAATACTTCGAACAACGATTCCCGCTGTACTAATTTTCTTCGTGTAAGACTTACTACTCGTCATTGCAAAGAGAAAATTATGAGAGCAAAACGAGAGAAGAGAGAGCCGCTAACAACAACTCTACTCAATGCTGAAGCGAAATCAGAGAAGATGTTGTACATCAACGCCAGCTGCTGAAAACTGCAACTACAATGAAGACCTCGAAGAATTATAAATTCGTTTGGACTAGGAATGGGATAGTGTATATGCGGAGGAATGAGGGTGACAATTTTATACGTATTACTTCTACTGCAAACTTTGATAAGCTATGAGTTCTGTCTAGATACTCGTTCTCCCATTGCATGTGATTATCAAAATGTTCCTTATAATTCGTCCAATGCATTATTTTGTGTACATCAAAACATTCGAAGCATTAGAAAAAAATTTCAAGTTTTATTAGCTCATATCAATGCGCTCGAAAAATTACTGGTAGTTATTGTGTTAAGTGAAATATGAATTCACGAAAATGAATTGAATTTGTATAACATTCCGGGGTACTTACCGCCATTTGGCAACTGTAACGAATCTTACAGGGCTGGGGTGTAATGATGTATACTAAAAATTACTACATGCTATTTTTCTAAAATTAACATTCCAAGTGTCGATGTTATAAAATGTTCCCTCGAATACCAGAATGAAGTTTATACTATACTATGCATTTAAAGACTGTAAGAAGGTAATAAGGCAACCTTTATAAATGATCTAGACGGTGTATTAGGGGTAACTAAAGAAAATAATATGTTTTTTTGGATGATATCAACATAAATATTTAAAATTATTTTGATAAGAACATATTTACATATTGACAAAGAACTCTATGTTTCTGATGGCGTCAAACGGTTTGAAGAGTATTGTCAATAATCCGACTCGCGTTGCAGGTTTTTAAAAATGCTTTAAATATTCTCTCTGGTACAGTCTGTGACTTACTGTTACCTTTGTGCATTTCAGACGTGTTTTTTTTTTTTTTTCCGTTTCCATTTTTTATTAATTACCTCCATAGTGCTCTCCTTATTTCATCACGAGTTTTTGCTGTGCGCTAAATTTTTTGTTTCATACGGTCTTCATACCCCGCGACCTATCATAATATCAAAATGGAAAAGTGCTCGGTCGGCTCAAATATCGTTTGTGACATGATTACGTGCAGTGGACTCTGTGGAAAATCGTATCACCCCGCTTGCGTAGGCATAAAAGGTCGCTACACGACCTACCTCAAAGACGAGTATGTGGAGTCATGCAACATTTTTGCATACTTGCAATAAAATGCCATAACGATTCAATGACATCCTTATTTGCCGATCTTACAAATCTCAACAAAAAGATTTTAAGCAAGCTTTCAAGCACTGAGCTTATACCTAAATCGATTGAAGATCTTCAATCGTATTTAGAGCATATCATTCAACCGCGGAACGACCGCCTTAAAGTGGCTGATAAACACGTCTCCACGGATGCTCACTATGGTCCTTTGATGAGTCAACTCGCCCACGAGATCAATGACTCAATAACCAAATCGTTTAAGAGGCTGGATAAAAGCATAACGGCGCTCACGGAGATCATTCGATCCAAAAACGACGAAATTCACAACACCAACGATGCCGTCAACTGCATCCGTACGGACTTGGACATCCTTCTTCAGTCATCCACCACGTCGGCACCACCGCTCTTCCCAACTAACGCGAACAACGAAGCGGCGATTGAATCTCTGTGTGAACGACAGTCTACAATATTTGATAAAATGGACAAGGCAATTACTTTACTCAGCGAAGAAACTCAGCTCCTAACAGCGAGGAACACCAACACCACTCCAATACATGAGTCTAACAACAACAACAAATCGTTAAACGAGGAACTTTTCTGCGAAACTTCAGCTTCTGACATTCCCATTCCCTTATGCGAGATCTTCAACACCGGCTCACAATCCTCGGCTATTCCCTCTCAAGAGCCTCTCCCTCCTAAACTTAACTTTTTCGGCGCAACCTGGACGAAATCAGAGTGTGATTCGACAATAACAAGCCTTTAGGAGAACAACCGATCTCATGATAATGACCTGTCTGCATTTATCATCAGCGGTGCCCCACGTAACATATCAGTCAAGTCTTTTATTAAGCAGAGGCTCAATCTTGACATCAAACAATGGAAAAAGCTTAGAAATGGACGAATCGTGATCTTCATCCCTAGGAAATACGAATGGCTTATTACCAACCCTTTCGGAGGTTTAAGTAGTAGTTTAAGTATAAGAAAATGTTCAACTTCGCCTAATCCCCGTCAGGATTCTGTTACTCAGAAGCCCCCTTCTCTTAACACTCGCCCTAGATTACGCCCACCATTCTCCAACCCAACTTCTCTTAACAATCTCACTAGATCTCGCCCAACTACATCTAACCCCCCTATTATCACACTTAATCGTCCGTTGTCCAACAATCCAGTAAGCAGTAATTGGTCTTTTAAAACGGGATTGTATCCTAGCTTTAAAACAAGTACGAGATACCCTAACTTCAAACACGTATCATTCCTCAACACATGCTCCTCTATCAAACCTTCCCTCAAATACCCAAACTTTATTCATTCTCACACTCTCAACTCCAATCGTCCTCCAGTGTCTGTACCAGCAAAGCCTCTTTCCGCCTCTACTCCATCTTCTTCTGATATTTCGAATACTAACTCCACCGCGTTCCTTCATTGACCCGCTGTTTTCTCCTACTGCTAAACTAACGAAACAACTAACCGACTCTGGGGATGATGGACGTTATGTCCTTTCACGCTTACGTGATCGTAAGATCTATGAAAACATTCGTCTCTATCTCGCGTATTTGCATGACAAGGATGACTCCATCTGCATCGACGGGATTACCAAAACAAATGTCATGGTTTCGCTCCACCAAGAAGGCCTCCCAACCGAACCTTCCGAATTAAAAAAGATTTTCGTCCATTTCCATGAGGATTAGTGTGTAGTGAAACTCCCTTGAATTTCACACATACTCTTACAAGATTTCCCGATTGCCCACGACTATGTAGTATTATTCGGATTGTGTTGAAAAGATGACTCATATTTGTATATATTATATATAATTGTAACAGGGCTTGCGTAAATAAAAATGTGATGCTACGCTCTATTTACAGGAAAACTCTGCATCAATTTAATTCTGCAGAGTATTATATGCATAGCTGATTTATATGCAACGATTGGCAAATAAACCTAGTTTTCCATTCATGAACTCAAATAACATAATTTGTTAAGAACAGTGGCTACATATTGCAACTATACCTAACTCATACAAATTTTGCAATTAAGGAAGAAGCCATTTATTTTAAGGAATTCAAGCAAATGTTTCAGTAATATTGTTATTAAATATTAATTGCTGATACACTTGTTTCGTGTGAATTCTTTGTTTTACTACTATGCATATGCAATTCATTCATTATTACTTGCGTATTCATTCATAATTCATGCATAAATCATTAATGTAAATAATGGAACAGTTTTCCCTAGTAGCTCAGACTGTAACTCGCAGAAAGCTACTTCATGAACATACGCTTTGTACGTTTCTTTACCCCTCCTTCCGGTGTTGAACATTTTACACCGAAATTTAAAAAAAGTTCAAGTAACGAGCGAATTTTCAAATAAGAACTCTAATTCACCCCACGACTACAGTTGGGGAAGGGTATCAGCTGTTGGCCAGCTGTTTTTTTTTTTTCAAAGACCCTTTACTCATTTTTTTCTGCTGATCATCATATGACTGCTTTAAGTATTTGTATCAACTCGATTAAAGAAGATAGTTTTAATAATCAAAGGAACAAGCAAATCATTGATTATAGAATGCTGAAGGAAGTGCTAACCTATGAGTTTTGGGAGCCTGTCTGTGCAGAAAGTAATGCTTCTATTGCATTTGAATTATTTTTATTAATACTACAAAAGCATATAAAAGTGGGCTCTGTGTATTCTCCTATTTCTAATAAGAAAAAACATATAAAACCGTGGATGAAAGGATAAAAAGAAAAACAAATTATGCTGTCAAATGTGCAAAACTTAAGACTGAAAATCTACTATAAGATGTGCAAAAAGATTCCAAAAGGGGTTATAGAAACAAGTGGTTGATGTACTGTACTATGTGTTTAACCTTAGTGTCAGCACTGGTTGCTTTTCTCAATCTCTCAAATGTGCTGAGGTAAATAAACTGAAAAGTAGTAGAAGAAATCTAACCAACTATAGTTATTTCCTATTTCAATTTTACCAACTTTCACAAAGATTTTTTAGAAACTGCTAAAAGTAAGAGAGTTTAATTTTTGGGAACGTAATGATTTCTTCTCTATTAATCAATTTGTTTTGGTTTATCAACAGAGGACGCTATTCTCAGCGTGTGTAGTCAATTACATGAAGGCTTTAACAGTAATCAATCCACAGTGGATTCGTGCTTAGATATGACAAAAGCATTCGACGTGGCTTAGAGGAGCAATATACGATTGGTTTAAGTCGTACTTAAGCGACAGGTATCAAATAGTTAAAGTATCTTGAGTAAGCCTCGGGTTTTAAAATCTGGCGTCCCCCAAGGTTTTGTACTCGGACCTCTTCTTTTTTTTATATACATCAATTCATTCTTTAAGTTGCAGTTAAATCTGCATTCGCTGATGACATAACCTTAACTAATGTATTTAAAAATGTGTTTGATATATATAGGTTGCAGAAGACTGGAGAAATCAAGGCAATGGTTTGCTGTTCATGATTTAATTGTCAGCGAAAAAACCAAACTTTTGGCCTTTAAGATTTTTATTTTCAGGCACATGACTGTAAAGGTTTTGCTTACCGTTACACACTTGTGGTAATAAAAATTTTCATGGTAACAGCTCATGTTCTGATAACAGTTTTAAAATTGAACTGGAAGGATTATATCCAAACAATCGAATCGCACATGAATCTAGTGGCTCGTAAACTTTATAATATCAAACCTTATTGCTCTAAAAATGTTTTATCAAAAATTTACTATGGTCTCGCACCTTCGAAGTTGCAGTATGGCATTGTCAGTTGGGTTGGATGCTACATGAGTGCTCCTCGACTTGTTTTGATTGCACAGAAACATCTAGTTCGCATTATCTCTAATCGCAATCGTCGCACTTATAGTTGGCCCTTGTTTAAAATCTAGAGATTTTACCTGTAAGACACTTATATGCTTTTAAAGTACTCAGAGAATTTTTTAAACAAAGTGATGACATTCCCAGCAATAGTAATCAAACATATAACTTACGAATAAATAGCATGACTTATGTTATCGGACCAGCCGCACGTACTACTTTTCACGGTTTTACACAGTTACACCCCCAAAGTAGTTTTATAAGCTTCCATATTCCATCCGAACTACTCACAACTTCAATGTTTCCATTAAACAAATAAAAAACAGTTATTTTAAAAGAACTTATTATTGTATTTCATTCACAATAGGGGTATATCTGACTGTCACCCCACATCAGAAAAACTATTTGAGAATTATTATTTCAAGTTGCGTTCAACACTAATTTAAGACAAATTGTTCTTAAGCTAGAGAACGTAAACTATTTATTCACACTCCTACATTTATCATTAAAAATATTGTTAATAATATATAATAAGAGTGGCGCTACATCCCGTAGACGGCCAGGGCCTAGCTTCTCAGCAACCACTCGTATTGTGCGTGATATTGTTCTATCACGAGTGGAAGGGACTTACAGTTTTATGCCGACTCCAAACGGCCAAGTTTGAGAAGCTTTTTCTAGACATTTATACTCTTTGAGCATTATCAGTGACTCGAAAGAGGTGGGGCCGTGAAAAGTATTTCTTGTCGTACCAGGAATCGAGCCTAGACAGATTGGCCCAAGAGCGTAGGAGTCGACGCACATACCCACAAAGCCACGGGCCACCACATATTGTTAGCTTAGCTTTAGTTGGAATGAAATGAATAAAAAACAAGTCATTAAAACAAACAACAACCAAGCTGGTTCAAAATATCTTCCTGGTAACTCAAACCAATTGTTTTTCCAATCAATTCAAATTTGTTTATTCGGCTGCTTCTTCGAGTCAGTATATTTTCTTCGCTACTCGAGTGAGCATAAGAAGGTGTACCCGCTGCTCTTCTGAGTCAGCAATGAAAATAAAATTGATTGGCGCATTGACACTCAGTGAAGAAGGTTGTATTATTTTAGAAATCACAAAATGTAACTAGCGCAGTCAACGGAGACTAAGGCAAAAAACAAAAGCATGGCTGGCAAGTATTTTGAAATTACTAAAAGTAAGTTCAGTGCTAGATTCAATCGTAAAAGTTAGAAGACTTAGTGACGATGTTTCTTATTATCGTATTTCGAATTTTTTTTTTCTTGCCGGTACGTTTCAATTTTCAAATAAATACATAACTAATGTTGATAAAAAGCAGAAGAGAGTAAAAATAATTGATTCAAATAGAATGAAATGAAATGAAAAACCATCCCCGAGCAATGTTAGCGAAGCTAGCAGAACTAATGAACAGGCAGATGGAAATACCATCATTGGGGAGAAGGATCCAGCAGGACTTACAAAAAAGGACAAATGGAACACTTCCCTCATTCATCATCTCAATGAACAAGTTAATTAATGAATATCCGTCCAACCAATCACCCGATGCTTTTGCTGTAATCTACAACGAAAAGTTCATTGGAACAGCAAAACATTTTGTCTCTATGAACCCACCGGGCAACTGAGGTTACAATAACAGCCAACAAAAACGCAGAATATCATTGTAGAGCAAATCCATAAAATAAAAGGAAGTTGAGTGCTAGATTTAATCGGAAAAGTTAGAAGACTAATTGACGATATTTCTTAGTATGCAATGCAACGATAACAGCCGGTTCATTGTTACCTGAAATCTACCACAAATTTAGATTGGTTGAAATTTAGTATTTTAAAAGTTCGAATAATTATTAAAGTCCGTATACTCAAAACATAGAAAAAACAATAACAGGAACAGAAATTTAACAAAAAATCAAGTAATAATTGGGGTCAAATTATCAACACAATCCTAATTACAATAATACTACAACACACAATATAGAAATCAAAGTAGTTAAAATTTAAGAAATAATAATAATTATTCTTCTCAGCAATCTAGACAAAACTCTTACTATAATATGTCAGTAGACGCTTTAAGTACAGATGAAGTAGGTATACATTTTTCACAAATTAGCCTCGGAAAAGAATAAAATTTATATAGCACTTACATTTAAATAACATCATTATACAACTCTTTTACTCTTTCAATTGTTTCAAATTAGGTTTATGAAAACATAGAGGGTGAAGCTAAAATATATATTAAAACAAAATGTCCAGATGAAATCAAACAGGACAGAAATGCTATGATAAGATGAGTTCAAATGAAGAAAATTGGATTTTTATTAAGAATGGATATGACTTTTAAAAAGGTGAATCTTATAGATGTACCTAATGAAGAAATTGTTTTGAATAATAATGAACGCATCCCATTTTTTAGTTAGAAAGTAGCTTATGAGGAAAATACGTTAGAAGAAAGTCAATTTGGAAATATTAAATTGGATCTGTTGAATAAAGAAGAAAAACTATATTTACTAAGTCAATGAATAAATACAAAATTTCGTTTATAAAGAGAGTAAAAAAGTAACGAATACAAAAGGTCCATGAAATCAAATCAACAAGAAACGAACATATTCATTCTAAACTACAGAGGTATTCACCTCAGCATGAGGCTGAAGTAAGAAATCGAATAAGAGACATGGAAAATCATGTTATAATAAGAAATAAAAAGTAGACATAGTTCTCCCATTATTGTAATACCTAAAAAGTCGAATAATCCCTTACTTCTATAAAAGAAAAATCAAATTGGATGTATATATGTATCGGCTACGAAATTTCCGAATCTACCTAATATATTTGAGTGCAGTTTTCTCTTATTCAGAATTGCGGCTCGGAGTTTTTCTATATCACATATTAAGTTTCTTTTAACAAAAACATTTTAAGTAGACAAAATAAACATTAAATTAGTTCTTTTGCCCATTTTCGGTGGTTTATCTCTATTTTTCTTTACTCTCACCAAACAGAACTAAATTTAATTTACATATGTATCTACAGCTGTTTTGTAGATTTGGAAAAGGCATATGACCGAGTCCCTCGAGGTAAAC
The DNA here is from genome assembly GCA_907269125.1 of Eristalis pertinax. Lineage (NCBI taxonomy): Eukaryota > Metazoa > Arthropoda > Insecta > Diptera > Syrphidae > Eristalis > Eristalis pertinax. The sequence goes on from OU026145.1 coordinate 90,029,578, forward strand.
TCTGGAGTGTCCTGCAGGAGTATGGGATTGATGGTCCTCTTCTGAGGGCCATTCAGTCTCTATACACAAACTGTAGCAGCTGTGTTCGGGTAAACGGTACTAAATCAACACCTTTTACCGTGAGCGTTGGACTTCACCGTCACCTCTCCTTTTCATTGTATATACGGACTGGATGTTGCAGCGCAGCCGAGGTGAGGAATGTTTCACATTGGGAGAGTTGAGGGTAAGTCGTCTTCTTTTTGCAGATGACTTGGTTAACCTCACATCCTCCCAGATGGAACTCCTCATTGTGGTCGTATGTGCTGATGCTGGAATGAGAGTTAATGTGGACAAGTCGAAGGTTATGGTCATTTCCAGAACGCCTGTTCAATGCACTCTGCATGTTAGTGGAGTCCCATTGAAGCAGGTGGAGAAGTTTAAGTATCTCGGGGTCTTTTTCACGAGTGATGGAAGGAGAAATGCTGAGCTTTCCGATAGGATTGGTCAAGCTCTGTCAGTTTTGACACTTCTGTAATCAGAAAGGTCAAGCTTGGTGTCAAAGCCAAGTTAGCGATTTTCAACTCAGTATTCCAACTCTCACCTATGGTCATGAAATTTGGGTAATAACAGAAAGAATAAGATCGCGAGTGCAAGCTGCTGAGATGAGATTTCTTCGTGCTGTTGTGGGAATTACTCGCCGGGATAGGGTGAGAAACACGTCAGTGCGCGAGGAACTCAACATTGAGCAGCTGCTTCTTCGAACGGAAAGGGCTATGCTTCGGTGGTTTGGTCACGTGGCACGAATGTCCCCATCAGGTAGGCGACCACTTGGCAGACCCAGGACGAGGTGGTTGGACCAAGTCTTGGACATAGCTCCTGATGAATTAGAGTCGATGGCGGAGGATCGAGTTGATGATGATGATGATGATGATGATGATGATGATGATGATGATGATGATGATGATGATGATGATGATGATGATGATGATGATGATGATGATGATGATGATGATGATGATGATGATGATGATGATGATGATGATGATGATGATGATGATGATGATGATGATGATGATGATGATGATGATGATGATGATGATGATGATGATGATGATGATGATGATGATGATGATGATGATGATGATGATGATGATGATGATGATGATGATGATGATGATGATGATGATGATGATGATGATGATGATGATGATGATGATGATGATGATGATGATGATGATGATGATGATGATGATGATGATGATGATGATGATGATGATGATGATGATGATGATGATGATGATGATGATGATGATGATGATGATGATGATGATGATGATGATGATGATGATGATGATGATGATGATGATGATGATGATGATGATGATGATGATGATGATGATGATGATGATGATGATGATGATGATGATGATGATGATGATGATGATGATGATGATGATGATGATGATGATGATGATGATGATGATGATGATGATGATGATGATGATGATGATGATGATGATGATGATGATGATGATGATGATGATGATGATGATGATGATGATGATGATGATGATGATGATGATGATGATGATGATGATGATGATGATGATGATGATGATGATGATGATGATGATGATGATGATGATGATGATGATGATGATGATGATGATGATGATGATGATGATGATGATGATGATGATGATGATGATGATGATGATGATGATGATGATGATGATGATGATGATGATGATGATGATGATGATGATGATGATGATGATGATGATGATGATGATGATGATGATGATGATGATGATGATGATGATGATGATGATGATGATGATGATGATGATGATGATGATGATGATGATGATGATGATGATGATGATGATGATGATGATGATGATGATGATGATGATGATGATGATGATGATGATGATGATGATGATGATGATGATGATGATGATGATGATGATGATGATGATGATGATGATGATGATGATGATGATGATGATGATGATGATGATGATGATGATGATGATGATGATGATGATGATGATGATGATGATGATGATGATGATGATGATGATGATGATGATGATGATGATGATGATGATGATGATGATGATGATGATGATGATGATGATGATGATGATGATGATGATTGATGATGATGATGATGATGATGATGATGATGATGATGATGATGATGATGATGATGATGATGATGATGATGATGATGATGATGATGATGATGATGATGATGATGATGATGATGATGATGATGATGATGATGATGATGATGATGATGATGATGATGATGATGATGATGATGATGATGATGATGATGATGATGATGATGATGATGATGATGATGATGATGATGATGATGATGATGATGATGATGATGATGATGATGATGATGATGATGATGATGATGATGATGATGATGATGATGATGATGATGATGATGATGATGATGATGATGATGATGATGATGATGATGATGATGATGATGATGATGATGATGATGATGATGATGATGATGATGATGATGATGATGATGATGATGATGATGATGATGATGATGATGATGATGATGATGATGATGATGATGATGATGATGATGATGATGATGATGATGATGATGATGATGATGATGATGATGATGATGATGATGATGATGATGATGATGATGATGATGATGATGATGATGATGATGATGATGATGATGATGATGATGATGATGATGATGATGATGATGATGATGATGATGATGATGATGATGATGATGATGATGATGATGATGATGATGATGATGATGATGATGATGATGATGATGATGATGATGATGATGATGATGATGATGATGATGATGATGATGATGATGATGATGATGATGATGATGATGATGATGATGATGATGATGATGATGATGATGATGATGATGATGATGATGATGATGATGATGATGATGATGATGATGATGATGATGATGATGATGATGATGATGATGATGATGATGATGATGATGATGATGATGATGATGATGATGATGATGATGATGATGATGATGATGATGATGATGATGATGATGATGATGATGATGATGATGATGATGATGATGATGATGATGATGATGATGATGATGATGATGATGATGATGATGATGATGATGATGATGATGATGATGATGATGATGATGATGAGATGATGATGATGATGATGATGATGATGATGATGATGATGATGATGATGATGATGATGATGATGATGATGATGATGATGATGATGATGATGATGATGATGATGATGATGATGATGATGATGATGATGATGATGATGATGATGATGATGATGATGATGATGATGATGATGATGATGATGATGATGATGATGATGATGATGATGATGATGATGATGATGATGATGATGATGGATGATGATGATGATGATGATGATGATGGATGATGATGATGATGATGATGATGATGATGATGATGATGATGATGATGATGATGATGATGATGATGATGATGATGATGATGATGATGATGATGATGATGATGATGATGATGATGATGATGATGATGATGATGATGATGATGATGATGATGATGATGATGATGATGATGATGATGATGATGATGATGATGATGATGATGATGATGATGATGATGATGATGATGATGATGATGATGATGATGATGATGATGATGATGATGATGATGATGATGATGATGATGATGATGATGATGATGATGATGATGATGATGATGATGATGATGATGATGATGATGATGATGATGATGATGATGATGATGATGATGAGTGATGATGATGATGATGATGATGATGATGATGATGATGATGATGATGATGATGATGATGATGATGATGATGATGATGATGATGATGATGATGATGATGATGATGATGATGATGGATGATGATGATGATGATGATGATGATGATGATGATGATGATGATGATGATGATGATGATGATGATGATGATGGATGATGATGATGATGGATGATGATGATGATGATGATGATGATGATGATGATGATGATGATGATGATGATGATGATGATGATGATGATGATGATGATGATGATGATGATGATGATGATGATGATGATGGATGATGATGATGATGATGATGATGATGATGATGATGATGATGATGATGATGATGATGATGATGATGATGATGATGATGATGATGATGATGATGATGATGATGATGATGATGATGATGATGATGATGATGATGATGATGATGATGATGATGATGATGATGATGATGTGATGATGATGATGATGATGATGATGATGATGATGATGATGATGATGATGATGATGATGATGATGATGATGATGATGATGATGATGATGATGATGATGATGATGATGATGATGATGATGATGATGATGATGATGATGATGATGATGATGATGATGATGATGATGATGATGATGATGATGATGATGATGATGATGATGATGATGATGATGATGATGATGATGATGATGATGATGATGATGATGATGATGATGATGATGATGATGATGATGATGATGATGATGATGATGATGATGATGATGATGATGATGATGATGATGATGATGATGATGATGATGATGATGATGATGATGATGATGATGATGATGATGATGATGATGATGATGATGATGATGATGATGAGGATGATGATGATGATGATGATGATGATGATGATGATGATGATGATGATGATGATGATGATGATGATGATGATGATGATGATGATGATGATGATGATGATGATGATGATGATGATGATGATGATGATGATGATGATGATGATGATGATGATGATGATGATGATGATGATGATGATGATGATATGATGATGATGATGATGATGATGATGATGATGATGATGATGATGATGATGATGATGATGATGATGATGATGATGATGATGATGATGATGATGATGATGATGATGATGAATGATGATGATGATGATGATGATGATGATGATGATGATGATGATGATGATGATGATGATGATGATGATGATGATGATGATGATGATGATGATGATGATGATGATGATGATGATGATGATGATGATGATGATGATGATGATGATGATGATGATGATGATGATGATGATGATGGATGATGATGATGATGATGATGATGATGATGATGATGATGATGATGATGATGATGATGATGCTGATGATGATGATGATGATGATGATGATGATGATGATGATGATGATGATGATGATGATGATGATGATGATGATGATGATGATGATGATGATGATGATGATGATGATGATGATGATGATGATGATGATGCTGATGATGATGATGATGATGATGATGATGATGATGATGATGATGATGATGATGATGATGATGATGATGATGATGATGATGATGATGATGATGATGATGATGATGATGATGATGATGATGATGATGATGATGATGATGATGATGATGATGATGATGATGATGATGATGATGATGATGATGATGATGATGATGAGGATGATGATGATGATGATGAGATGATGATGATGATGATGATGATGATGATGATGATGATGATGATGATGATGATGATGATGTGATGATGATGATGATGATGATGATGATGATGATGATGGATGATGATGATGATGATGATGATGATGATGATGATGATGATGATGATGATGATGATGATGATGATGATGATGATGATGATGATGATGATGATGATGATGATGATGATGATGATGATGATGATGATGATGATGATGATGATGATGATGATGATGATGATGATGATGATGATGATGCTGATGATGATGATGATGATGATGATGATGATGATGATGATGATGATGATGATGATGATGATGATGATGATGATGATGATGATGATGATGATGATGATGATGATGATGATGCTGATGATGATGATGATGATGATGATGATGATGATGATGATGATGATGATGATGATGATGATGATGATGATGATGATGATGATGCTGATGATGATGATGATGATGATGATGATGATGATGATGATGATGATGATGATGATGATGATGATGATGATGATGATGATGATGATGATGATGATGTGATGATGATGATGATGATGATGATGATGATGATGATGATGATGATGATGATGATGATGATGATGATGATGATGATGATGATGATGATGATGATGATGATGATGATGATGATGATGATGATGATGATGCTGATGATGATGATGATGATGATGATGATGATGATGATGATGATGATGCTGATGATGATGATGATGATGATGATGATGATGATGATGATGATGATGATGATGATGATGATGATGATGATGATGCTGATGATGATGATGATGATGATGATGATGATGATGATGATGATGATGAATGATGATGATGATGATGATGATGATGATGATGATGATGATGATGATGATGATGATGATGATGATGATGATGATGATGATGATGATGATGATGATGATGATGATGATGATGATGATGATGATGATGATGATGATGATGATGAGATGATGATGATGATGATGATGATGATGATGATGATGATGATGATGATGATGATGATGATGATGATGATGATGATGATGATGATGATGATGATGATGATGATGATGATGATGATGATGATGATGATGATGATGATGATGATGATGATGATGATGATGATGATGATGATGATGATGATGATGATGATGATGATGATGATGATGATGATGATGATGATGATGATGATGATGATGATGATGATGATGATGATGATGATGATGATGATGATGATGATGATGATGATGATGATGATGATGATGATGATGATGATGATGTGATGATGATGATGATGATGATGATGATGATGATGATGATGATGATGATGATGATGATGATGATGATGATGATGATGATGATGATGATGATGATGATGATGATGATGATGATGATGATGATGATGATGATGATGATGATGATGATGATGATGATGATGATGATGATGATGATGATGATGATGATGATGATGATGATGATGATGATGATGATGCTGATGATGATGATGATGATGATGATGATGATGATGATGATGATGATGATGATGATGATGATGATGATGATGATGATGATGATGATGATGATGATGATGATGATGATGATGATGATGATGATGATGATGATGATGATGATGATGATGATGATGATGATGATGATGATGATGATGATGATGATGATGATGATGATGATGATGATGATGATGATGATGGATGATGATGATGATGATGATGATGATGATGATGATGATGATGATGATGATGATGATGATGATGATGATGATGATGATGATGATGATGATGATGATGATGATGATGATGATGATGATGATGATGATGATGATGATGATGATGATGATGATGATGATGATGATGATGATGATGATGATGATGATGATGATGATGATGATGATGATGATGATGATGATGATGATGATGATGATGATGATGATGATGATGATGATGATGATGATGATGATGATGATGATGATGATGATGATGATGATGATGATGATGATGATGATGATGATGATGATGATGATGATGATGATGATGATGATGATGATGATGATGATGATGATGATGATGATGATGATGATGATGATGATGATGATGATGATGATGATGATGATGATGATGATGATGATGATGATGATGATGATGATGATGATGATGATGATGATGATGATGATGATGATGATGATGATGATGATGATGATGATGATGATGATGATGATGATGATGATGATGATGATGATGATGATGATGATGATGATGATGATGATGATGATGATGATGATGATGATGATGATGATGATGATGATGATGATGATGATGATGATGATGATGATGATGATGATGATGATGATGATGATGATGATGATGATGATGATGATGATGATGATGATGATGATGATGATGATGATGATGTGATGATGATGATGATGATGATGATGATGATGATGATGATGATGATGATGATGATGAT
>OU026145.1:90042653-90050851 GCA_907269125.1 Eristalis pertinax
ATGATGATGATGATGATGATGATGATGATGATGATGATGATGATGATGATGATGATGATGATGATGATGATGATGATGATGATGATGATGATGATGATGATGATGATGATGATGATGATGATGATGATGATGATGATGATGATGATGATGATGATGATGATTATGATGATGATGATGATGATGATGATGATGATGATGATGATGATGATGATGATGATGATGATGATGATGATGATGATGATGATGATGATGATGATGATGATGATGATGATGATGATGATGATGATGATGATGATGATGATGATGATGATGATGATGATGATGATGATGATGATGATGATGATGATGATGATGATGATGATGATGATGATGATGATGATGATGATGATGATGATGATGATGATGATGATGATGATGATGATGATGATGATGATGATGATGATGATGATGATGATGATGATGATGATGATGATGATGATGATGATGATGATGATGATGATGATGATGATGATGATGATGATGATGATGATGATGATGATGATGATGATGATGATGATGATGATGATGATGATGATGATGATGATGATGATGATGATGATGATGATGATGATGATGATGATGATGATGATGATGATGATGATGATGATGATGATGATGATGATGATGATGATGATGATGATGATGATGATGATGATGATGATGATGATGATGATGATGATGATGATGATGATGATGATGATGATGATGATGATGATGATGATGATGATGATGATGATGATGATGATGATGATGATGATGATGATGATGATGATGATGATGATGATGATGATGATGATGATGATGATGATGATGATGATGATGATGATGATGATGATGATGATGATGATGATGATGATGATGATGATGATGATGATGATGATGATGATGATGATGATGATGATGATGATGATGATGATGATGATGATGATGATGATGATGATGATGATGATGATGATGATGATGATGATGATGATGATGATGATGATGATGATGATGATGATGATGATGATGATGATGATGATGATGATGATGATGATGATGATGATGATGATGATGATGATGATGATGATGATGATGATGATGATGATGATGATGATGATGATGATGATGATGATGATGATGATGATGATGATGATGATGATGATGATGATGATGATGATGATGATGATGATGATGATGATGATGATGATGATGATGATGATGATGATGATGATGATGATGATGATGATGATGATGATGATGATGATGATGATGATGATGATGATGATGATGATGATGATGATGATGATGATGATGATGATGATGATGATGATGATGATGATGATGATGATGATGATGATGATGATGATGATGATGATGATGATGATGATGATGATGATGATGATGATGATGATGATGATGATGATGATGATGATGATGATGATGATGATGATGATGATGATGATGATGATGATGATGATGATGATGATGATGATGATGATGATGATGATGATGATGATGATGATGATGATGATGATGATGATGATGATGATGATGATGATGATGATGATGATGATGATGATGATGATGATGATGATGATGATGATGATGATGATGATGATGATGATGATGATGATGATGATGATGATGATGATGATGATGATGATGATGATGATGATGATGATGATGATGATGATGATGATGATGATGATGATGATGATGATGATGATGATGATGATGATGATGATGATGATGATGATGATGATGATGATGATGATGATGATGATGATGATGATGATGATGATGATGATGATGATGATGATGATGATGATGATGATGATGATGATGATGATGATGATGATGATGATGATGATGATGATGATGATGATGATGATGATGATGATGATGATGATGATGATGATGATGATGATGATGATGATGATGATGATGATGATGATGATGATGATGATGATGATGATGATGATGATGATGATGATGATGATGATGATGATGATGATGATGATGATGATGATGATGATGATGATGATGATGATGATGATGATGATGATGATGATGATGATGATGATGATGATGATGATGATGATGATGATGATGATGATGATGATGATGATGATGATGATGATGATGATGATGATGATGATGATGATGATGATGATGATGATGATGATGATGATGATGATGATGATGATGATGATGATGATGATGATGATGATGATGATGATGATGATGATGATGATGATGATGATGATGATGATGATGATGATGATGATGATGATGATGATGATGATGATGATGATGATGATGATGATGATGATGATGATGATGATGATGATGATGATGATGATGATGATGATGATGATGATGATGATGATGATGATGATGATGATGATGATGATGATGATGATGATGATGATGATGATGATGATGATGATGATGATGATGATGATGATGATGATGATGATGATGATGATGATGATGATGATGATGATGATGATGATGATGATGATGATGATGATGATGATGATGATGATGATGATGATGATGATGATGATGATGATGATGATGATGATGATGATGATGATGATGCTGATGATGATGATGATGATGATGATGATGATGATGATGATGATGATGATGATGATGATGATGATGATGATGATGATGATGATGATGATGATGATGATGATGATGATGATGATGATGATGATGATGATGATGATGATGATGATGATGATGATGATGATGATGATGATGATGATGATGATGATGATGATGATGATGATGATGATGATGATGATGATGATGATGATGATGATGATGATGATGATGATGATGATGATGATGATGATGATGATGATGATGATGATGATGATGATGATGATGATGATGATGATGATGATGATGATGATGATGATGATGATGATGATGATGATGATGATGATGATGATGATGATGATGATGATGATGATGATGATGATGATGATGATGATGATGATGATGATGATGATGATGATGATGATGATGATGATGATGATGATGATGATGATGATGATGATGATGATGATGATGATGATGATGATGATGATGATGATGATGATGATGATGATGATGATGATGATGATGATGATGATGATGATGATGATGATGATGATGATGATGATGATGATGATGATGATGATGATGATGATGATGATGATGATGATGATGATGATGATGATGATGATGATGATGATGATGATGATGATGATGATGATGATGATGATGATGATGATGATGATGATGATGATGATGATGATGATGATGATGATGATGATGATGATGATGATGATGATGATGATGATGATGATGATGATGATGATGATGATGATGATGATGATGATGATGATGATGATGATGATGATGATGATGATGATGATGATGATGATGATGATGATGATGATGATGATGATGATGATGATGATGATGATGATGATGATGAAGATGATGATGATGATGATGATGATGATGATGATGATGATGATGATGATGATGATGATGATGATGATGATGATGATGATGATGATGATGATGATGATGATGATGATGATGATGATGATGATGATGATGATGATGATGATGATGATGATGATGATGATGATGATGATGATGATGATGATGATGATGATGATGATGATGATGATGATGATGATGATGATGATGATGATGATGATGATGATGATGATGATGATGATGATGATGATGATGATGATGATGATGATGATGATGATGATGATGATGATGATGATGATGATGATGATGATGATGATGATGATGATGATGATGATGATGATGATGATGATGATGATGATGATGATGATGATGATGATGATGATGATGATGATGATGATGATGATGATGATGATGATGATGATGATGATGATGATGATGATGATGATGATGATGATGATGATGATGATGATGATGATGATGATGATGATGATGATGATGATGATGATGATGATGATGATGATGATGATGATGATGATGATGATGATGATGATGATGATGATGATGATGATGATGATGATGATGATGATGATGATGATGATGATGATGATGATGATGATGATGATGATGATGATGATGATGATGATGATGATGATGATGATGATGATGATGATGATGATGATGATGATGATGATGATGATGATGATGATGATGATGATGATGATGATGATGATGATGATGATGATGATGATGATGATGATGATGATGATGATGATGATGATGATGATGATGATGATGATGATGATGATGATGATGATGATGATGATGATGATGATGATGATGATGATGATGATGATGATGATGATGATGATGATGATGATGATGATGATGATGATGATGATGATGATGATGATGATGATGATGATGATGATGATGATGATGATGATGATGATGATGATGATGATGATGATGATGATGATGATGATGATGATGATGATGATGATGATGATGATGATGATGATGATGATGATGATGATGATGATGATGATGATGATGATGATGATGATGATGATGATGATGATGATGATGATGATGATGATGATGATGATGATGATGATGATGATGATGATGATGATGATGATGATGATGATGATGATGATGATGATGATGATGATGATGATGATGATGATGATGATGATGATGATGATGATGATGATGATGATGATGATGATGATGATGATGATGATGATGATGATGATGATGATGATGATGATGATGATGATGATGATGATGATGATGATGATGATGATGATGATGATGATGATGATGATGATGATGATGATGATGATGATGATGATGATGATGATGATGATGATGATGATGATGATGATGATGATGATGATGATGATGATGATGATGATGATGATGATGATGATGATGATGATGATGATGATGATGATGATGATGATGATGATGATGATGATGATGATGATGATGATGATGATGATGATGATGATGATGATGATGATGATGATGATGATGATGATGATGATGATGATGATGATGATGATGATGATGATGATGATGATGATGATGATGATGATGATGATGATGATGATGATGATGATGATGATGATGATGATGATGATGATGATGATGATGATGATGATGATGATGATGATGATGATGATGATGATGATGATGATGATGATGATGATGATGATGATGATGATGATGATGATGATGATGATGATGATGATGATGATGATGATGATGATGATGATGATGATGATGATGATGATGATGATGATGATGATGATGATGATGATGATGATGATGATGATGATGATGATGATGATGATGATGATGATGATGATGATGATGATGATGATGATGATGATGATGATGATGATGATGATGATGATGATGATGATGATGATGATGATGATGATGATGATGATGATGATGATGATGATGATGATGATGATGATGATGATGATGATGATGATGATGATGATGATGATGATGATGATGATGATGATGATGATGATGATGATGATGATGATGATGATGATGATGATGATGATGATGATGATGATGATGATGATGATGATGATGATGATGATGATGATGATGATGATGATGATGATGATGATGATGATGATGATGATGATGATGATGATGATGATGATGATGATGATGATGATGATGATGATGATGATGATGATGATGATGATGATGATGATGATGATGATGATGATGATGATGATGATGATGATGATGATGATGATGATGATGATGATGATGATGATGATGATGATGATGATGATGATGATGATGATGATGATGATGATGATGATGATGATGATGATGATGATGATGATGATGATGATGATGATGATGATGATGATGATGATGATGATGATGATGATGATGATGATGATGATGATGATGATGATGATGATGATGATGATGATGATGATGATGATGATGATGATGATGATGATGATGATGATGATGATGATGATGATGATGATGATGATGATGATGATGATGATGATGATGATGATGATGATGATGATGATGATGATGATGATGATGATGATGATGATGATGATGATGATGATGATGATGATGATGATGATGATGATGATGATGATGATGATGATGATGATGATGATGATGATGATGATGATGATGATGATGATGATGATGATGATGATGATGATGATGATGATGATGATGATGATGATGATGATGATGATGATGATGATGATGATGATGATGATGATGATGATGATGATGATGATGATGATGATGATGATGATGATGATGATGATGATGATGATGATGATGATGATGATGATGATGATGATGATGATGATGATGATGATGATGATGATGATGATGATGATGATGATGATGATGATGATGATGATGATGATGATGATGATGATGATGATGATGATGATGATGATGATGATGATGATGATGATGATGATGATGATGATGATGATGATGATGATGATGATGATGATGATGATGATGATGATGATGATGATGATGATGATGATGATGATGATGATGATGATGATGATGATGATGATGATGATGATGATGATGATGATGATGATGATGATGATGATGATGATGATGATGATGATGATGATGATGATGATGATGATGATGATGATGATGATGATGATGATGATGATGATGATGATGATGATGATGATGATGATGATGATGATGATGATGATGATGATGATGATGATGATGATGATGATGATGATGATGATGATGATGATGATGATGATGATGATGATGATGATGATGATGATGATGATGATGATGATGATGATGATGATGATGATGATGATGATGATGATGATGATGATGATGATGATGATGATGATGATGATGATGATGATGATGATGATGATGATGATGATGATGATGATGATGATGATGATGATGATGATGATGATGATGATGATGATGATGATGATGATGATGATGATGATGATGATGATGATGATGATGATGATGATGATGATGATGATGATGATGATGATGATGATGATGATGATGATGATGATGATGATGATGATGATGATGATGATGATGATGATGATGATGATGATGATGATGATGATGATGATGATGATGATGATGATGATGATGATGATGATGATGATGATGATGATGATGATGATGATGATGATGATGATGATGATGATGATGATGATGATGATGATGATGATGATGATGATGATGATGATGATGATGATGATGATGATGATGATGATGATGATGATGATGATGATGATGATGATGATGATGATGATGATGATGATGATGATGATGATGATGATGATGATGATGATGATGATGATGATGATGATGATGATGATGATGATGATGATGATGATGATGATGATGATGATGATGATGATGATGATGATGATGATGATGATGATGATGATGATGATGATGATGATGATGATGATGATGATGATGATGATGATGATGATGATGATGATGATGATGATGATGATGATGATGATGATGATGATGATGATGATGATGATGATGATGATGATGATGATGATGATGATGATGATGATGATGATGATGATGATGATGATGATGATGATGATGATGATGATGATGATGATGATGATGATGATGATGATGATGATGATGATGATGATGATGATGATGATGATGATGATGATGATGATGATGATGATGATGATGATGATGATGATGATGATGATGATGATGATGATGATGATGATGATGATGATGATGATGATGATGATGATGATGATGATGATGATGATGATGATGATGATGATGATGATGATGATGATGATGATGATGATGATGATGATGATGATGATGATGATGATGATGATGATGATGATGATGATGATGATGATGATGATGATGATGATGATGATGATGATGATGATGATGATGATGATGATGATGATGATGATGATGATGATGATGATGATGATGATGATGATGATGATGATGATGATGATGATGATGATGATGATGATGATGATGATGATGATGATGATGATGATGATGATGATGATGATGATGATGATGATGATGATGATGATGATGATGATGATGATGATGATGATGATGATGATGAT
>OU026145.1:90051051-90111118 GCA_907269125.1 Eristalis pertinax
GTTGCAGTCACAGATACTTTTTGAGTGAACGGGTCAAAACGAACGAATCAATCACGATTGACACAGTACTACTCTACCCACCGACCATACGTTTTAAATTTATAAAAATATACGAATTGCCGTCGGTAAAACACACCTTGACCTAAGTCCATTGAAAACCTTCACGCAACAACAGCAATGAGTGAAGCAACAACAGCATATGCTGTCTGCTTTATTAGACATTCGCACTCCACAATTCTTGCAGTGAGTGGATGGAACGCATGGGCCTATGTAGACCAGAACTGCAAGCAGATATCAAATTTGAGCTTGATTGATTTTTCGGCGATTGACCTGCATCAGCATTAGTATTGCTGAACCAACCAAACTCCTGTAAACTCATCCCTCAAATATATATTGTAAAAGGAAATTCGCTGTGTTCTTATTTTGACAATTGAATCCGCGTTAAGTTAATTTGTTCGTGTTTGAAGTGCTTGTTTTTGAATAGGTATTTAATTAATTAATAATATTATGTAATGAAAACACTACACTCCACTGCAAAATAATATGTCTTTATTTATCTTAATAATTGTTACCGATGGTAAGGCACCAATCGATGCTAACTCCGTGCTGACCAAGATTCAAGTGATCGAGACCATCTGCAATTGATCATAAGCAGCCATAATTTGTAGCGCACTTTATCTGTCGTATTCATACGCGATCAAGTGTGCGTGAATCGTCCGATTGGATTTGACGCCCGCGTATTGGATGATGCAGACTATGGTCTGATCTGATGCAGTTGGTTTCGGATGGCGCGATGTAGATTGTACAGTGGGTCAGAGTTTCTTAGTACAAAAATACAGTGATTCACAATTATTCATTTTTAACATAAGAAATGTACGCTTTTAGAAATGTAACGGTTTACACACAGTGCTGAAGAATGTTTTATTAAAAATTGTTTGCTAGTGCCCTGACGACAGAGCAGAAATGGTATAAAAAGGCAAACAAAGCTGAAATAAATACATATATTTGGAATAAAGAGAGCATAAAACGTGTTACTGTATCACCTCATCATATACAGACAAAACAAATAAAATGAAATTAAAAAATTACAGATTATGTGAAAATGACAAGTTGCTATGGATATTTTCTGATCCAATAACAAAAGTTGATAACGTTAATATGGACAAACAATTTAGCAGATATAACTTGCACGATATTCTTCTTAGACCTCTCTATAGATCTCCCAATAAATACTTAAGCAGTTAGTATACAAATAGTCTTTATTTCAACAAATATCTATTTTAGATTTTGTTTTATTTAAACCACTCAGTCAAATATAATGGTTGTTGATTTCAGATTAACTTTGGTGCTATCGTGTGCAATGAAATTCGAGTCTTATCCTCACGATACACAAATATGTTCAATGATGATAGAGAGTTGTAAGTACCGAATTGTAGTTTAGATATTTGAATGAACTTTCAAAATATATTCAACCTATCCTGATTAAAATTTACTAAGGAATTAAATAATACTATGGGTGGCGCTACAGCTCGTAGAGGACCAGAGCCTAGCTTGTCAGCAACCACTGGTGTTGTGCGTGCTATTGTTCTATCACGAGTTGAAGGGACCTACAGTTTTACGCCGACTCCGAACGGCCAAGTTTGAGAAGCTTTTTCTAGACAACTTTACTCTTTGAGCATTGTCAGTGACTCGAAAAAGGTGGGGCCGTGAAAAGTATTTCTTGTCGTACCAGGAATCGAATCCAGACAGGTAGGTCCAAGTGCGAAGGAGTCGACGCACATACCCACAACGCCACGGACCACCACACTAAGGAATTACAAAAAATAATTAAACTAAGTCTAATCATACAAATTGCATTATCAGCAAATGTATATACAAACAAATTAATGAAATAAAAATGGGTATATCGCATGGGGGTAAATTCAGTTCTGTGTCGAACACCTATAATTCCATGACAATGGGCTGGCAATTTGATGCAAATGCACCGGGAATGCTAAAAGTAAATAGGCACCCTGTGCTTACGAATATTATTTATGTGATCATCTTTAATAATCATGTTATCTCGTTATTAATTTTCTTTCTGCAACTTGCAATCTATATGTACACATATAAGTTACCGCATAGTTAGTGCAACTCGTGTGCGGATACCTGACAGGCTGACAAACACCCAGTGCGACCATAGATCCGAACTAATGTGTGTGAGTTTAATTGGCGCCCAACTTTACGGCAAGAACTAATGATAAAATTATGGACTACCCACCGACCACACTGGAGTAGAGATGTCAAGGATTATTATCTTATTGTTAGTAGGGACTACAATTTTCTGATTATAATTATTATAATTGTGGCATTTTAATAAACAATTGTGACACGGCGCAAATTGTTTTAGAATTTGTTATTAACCGTTCGCTAGTTTGTTTCGCAAGAATCTTCTTTCAAAATGAAATAAGACGAATAATAATTGTTTTAAACCCACATTGGCTCGATTAGATGCCACCTATGAAGATAAGTTGGAATACGAAATGTCAGGAAAATTTGTCGGTAACAAAATTTTATGACGGAGCAGAAAACCATTTAGCCGTCATAATGAATAAGATTTCAATGAATCACTAGGGAAATGTGGAACTTATTTCGGCATTCAAGGAAAAATATAGGCGTGACGCACTGTGAGTGCGTCTGGATACGTCTTTATGTCTGATTTACGAAAACAAATAACCTTTCTGATATGTTCTAGGCCTTAGCCTTAGCACAGGATCGCAATAGTAACCACCAGCGATATGCATTTGCAACAGCCTTCTTTGACTCAGATATGAGGATCGACCTCTCAACGCGGCTCAATTCCAACGTATCGCTAGTGTGCGTTTTTTTAAATTAATTCTTGTTTATTAATTCAAAACAAACTTACATACTAGACAAAAATGCTTAAAGCTAGTTGGACGAATAATGTTACTATTTCTAGATTACTGGCCCTAGGAGGGCGCTCTAAGCCAAACTTAATATTAAATTATGTCTTTCGACCTAACCTAACAATAATTAAATTAGATACTAATATTTGAATGAAAAAATGTATAATTAATAATAATTTGGGTGGCGCTACAGCCCGTAGAGGGCCAGGGCCTAGCTGCAACCACTCATGTTGTGCGTGCGTATTGTTTTATCATGAACAAATCTACTTATATATGCATATACATATATATATTTATGGAGATAGGGTCTGTGCACACAGGGCAAAGTTGCTCATCGCTCTCAACTTGGCGGGATGCCAGCAACGGTTCTTGTCGATGCATAAATCAAGTTGACATACGGCCTCCTAGCGGCGCCCCCTGGATAGCCACCACAACACCCGTTGTGAGCTGAACTAATATATGCAACGACTCCCTTGTGGTTGTGCGGAGGGCTAAAAACCTGCCCAAATAAAAAAAACAACCGTTACGAGTGAGCAAACTGCCTCGGATCAACAGACGGAATCGAAACAACGACGATACGGCGCGAAAAAAGACAATGATTTGCGAATGCCGATTCGATGTGGGAAAACGATTAAGGTCGAAGGTCATCGCCTTAAAGCGACAAGCGATCGCCTGCCTGTGATCCGTATCCGAGGCAGATTCTACAACATCAGCCTTACATGTGCACACGCCCCTACCGATGAGTTCAAGGATTACTATTACGACCTCTTGGACGGTGCCTACGGAGCCTGTCCGGAGTACGATGTAAAAATCATGCGGTGACTTCAATGCCAAAATCGGTATACATCTTCAATCGGAATACATCTTTGGCGGAGTGATCGGAAAGCACAGCCTCCACGACACGAAAACAGATAACGGCTTCCTACTCACTGACTCACTGATAAGAAGCACAAGATTCCCTTGCATTCACTCTGACCGACTGTTCACTGTCAGAAAGCTGCACCAGCCAACAAAGAGGAGTTATGACATTGGACGCCTGAGCACAACGGAGATTGCCAGAGCCGAAGAGAAATTAAGCGAGAGACTCTCCAACGCAAAAGAGATGTGCATTGCATTGCCGCTCGGCCATCAACGAGGTAGCGGAAACCACCTTAGGCTACCTACCACCCCCGACAAGAAAACCATGGTATGATGGCGAGTGTGACCAGAAGAAACGTGCAACCGGCGAGGCATACCAAAAAGCGATGCAACGGAAAACTAGAGCAACGCAAGAGGAGTACCGGGCTAGAATACGGGAGGAGGAGAAGCTTCTACGCCTGAAAAAAAGGTCTCTCGCAACCTCCCAGCTCAAGGACATCGAAGAGTCTATGGATAAACAAAAAATACGGGTCTTTTATAAAAAAGCCAAAAGCCTGCCTTCAGGCTTTGGAAAGGCACCCAGGCTCTTCGAAATCGTGAGGGTAGCCTTGTTATTGACTCACAGGGAATAGTGGGTGTGTTTAAGCAGGGAATAGTGGGTGTGTTTAAGCAGCACTTCCAACAACTGCTTAATGGGCCTGACCAGGAGAGAGTGATAGGGAATCAGGAAATCCCAGCTCCCAACTCCAGTCTATGAAGTAGTCCTCCCACATAGCTTTGAAGAAGTCGCAAGGAGAATCGCTGTCATGTGATTTCTTCTATCTGGTACTGGAGAAGATAGTGCGGAGGGCAGCTGTAAACACGGAAGGCACTATCTTCTACAAGTCGGTCTTGGGGTACGCAGATGACATCGACATCGCAGCGCGTTCTCAACGTGCAGAACAGGCGAAACGAAGTGGTCTCAAGGTCGACGAGGACAAAACAATATATATGCTGTCGACCAAAAAACGTTCTGTCACACTCTTGTGTTAGCAGTTGAAGTGAGTGCAAGTGTTTTTTTCCCATCGTGTGTTCTTAGACAGTAAAATTTCCAACAAGCGAATTCGTAGTGACTCTGGTGAAGGCGATAATCGCCCTCCCAGCAAACAGTCTTATTTAAGTGCAAATATAAAATATTCAACAATGGTGAATAATACAAATGTGCTGGACGACTCCGGTGAAAATGCGGATAGTATTAATAATTAACGTTTAAACGTCATAAAAGATAGTGTCCCTCCTATAGTTGTGATAAAATCAACAGGTGAACGTGTTCGTCGCGTATTGAGTGATTTAAAAATCGATAATTATCTTATCAAAAACATATTGCTCGGCCAAAAAATTATTTCTCCATTTTGGAAAGCTCAGAGAAAACAAAATCGGAACTAAACAGATTAAATATTGAATTCTTCACAGTTTTTCGAAAGGAAACGCGACTTTTGAAAGTAATTTTATCGGGACTTGATCTTACAAGCGAAAAACTTGTAAAGGATGAACTTATTTCATCCGGAATAAAGTGCATCGACGTGAAAATTATCACAAACATTGTTAACCTAAACATCCACTGCAAAAGCTATATTTACATTGTGTATATTCAACGCGGAACAATAAAACTAAACGAACTGAAGAAAAATCATTCCAGTTTGTTCAGAACCATAGTTCGCTGGGACTTTAAGAAATAAAAACCAGGAAAAATTACACAATGTCATAATTGTCCGCTGTATGGACACGGCTCCATGCATTGTCACGCAAAAAGTTCTTGTCCTAACTGCTCCGACAGCCACAAGACAACTGAATTAAAAGAACCTGACGCGATGCGTTGCGCCAATTGCAGCAAACCACACAGATCATCCGACCCAAAATGCATTAGTCGCAAACAATATCTGGAGATTCGTCAAAAACTCTCCTCTCATCAACGTCCAAAGAACAGCAAACGCACACCACCTATATTACACCCACAAAATCCTTTCGATTCACACTCCCTTTCACATTTCCCTCCACTCCTCACACGTACAACCGCTATACCAACAGCTCAGCCAACAAACAAAATT
This sequence comes from Eristalis pertinax, assembly GCA_907269125.1. Classification (NCBI taxonomy): domain Eukaryota; kingdom Metazoa; phylum Arthropoda; class Insecta; order Diptera; family Syrphidae; genus Eristalis; species Eristalis pertinax. The sequence continues at coordinate 90,056,903 of OU026145.1, forward strand.
CGACCAGCTGATCGCTCTCTACCATTAACTGCCACGCAGGTCCATGGCGAAAAAACCTCTCATCAGAATATATCAAATATATCTGTTAACAATGAGAGCAACAAATTTATTCTCTTTCGAAGAAATAAATTCTCTTTTAAATGAAGTATTAGCTAAGCTTCAAACCTGTATAAGAAAAAGTTATCAATTCAATGTAGTCACATCTCTTGCTATCAAATACATTTATTCAAATAATTATGGAATATAATTCAGTGAACATTATTACTTGGAATGCAAGAAGCATGTCAAATAAAATATTGGAATTCTTGTATTATATTATTGATAAAAAAGTTGATATTGCTTTGGATACGGAAACTCACTTAAATGAAAACAAACCCTTTTCTCACCCAAACTTTAATTGTTATCGTCTTGACAGGAGTAACACAACAGGAGGTTGCTGTCGTCACTGTTACTATACCCTCCTGAATTTACTTACGTCCCAACATCTATATCTAAAAGTCCTTCCACTCTAAACTTCCTTATGACTAATATTTCAACGTACTGCTCCGTGCCGTTCACCTATGACAATTTGGGGTCGCATCATCTTCCTTTCAGTATCAATTTGAATCTCTTACTTGAAGTCAATGGACCTACGTTATATAATAAATATTCCCCAGCCAATTGGAACCATTTTGCTTAATTTATCAACACCAACTGCAATCAGAATAATGTTATTTCTTCGCCTGTAACTACGACTACCCAAATTGATTCAATGTGTATGCATTTTACTTCGTTATTAAACTGTGCCGCCGATTTCGCAATACCTAAGTACCCTAGGAAAGATAGTAGTGCAATTCCACTTCCTAGAAATATTTTACTATTAATTCGGCTGAGAAACTCAGAAACAAGAAAATGGATACGTTATCGCTATGCCTGCTTTCTTTATAGCACGAAAATGTTAAACAAAGCTATTGCAAAAGAAAATAATGAGTTCAAAAATAAGCGTTGGAATAACCTACTTTATAGCTTTGATAAATATAGTAAGTATAACTGCCCATTTTAGTGATCCTGCCACTTCCACAGAAGTGTTTCACAGAATTGACAGTCTCTCACAAGCAAATGTTGAATTATCAGATTTAAGTATACTTAATACTTATAAAGTAATCAAAACCTTAAAGCTAAAAAAAAGTCCTGACTTAGATGGTATTAACAATAAGCTCATAAAAGGCACTTCCTCTCACAGGCTTACGGTATTTAACTGCAATTCTTAATGCATGCCTTAAACTAGGCTACTTCCCTGATTGTTGGAAATCAGCTTTTGTAATTCCGATTGGCATGCCTGGTAAACCAAAAAACGACGTCAACAGTTATATGCCAATAAGCTTACTAAGCAGTTTAAGTAAGCTATTAGAAAAGATAATAAAAGAAAAGATTGACAATCATTTAACTGTGAATAATATACTCCCCGACTATCCATTTGGGTTTCGGCGTTCTCACAATACGTACCATCAAATCATTGGGATTAAGAAACATTTCAAACATAAATTTTAATCCAAAGAGTCCACTGGATTAGTGTTATTAGATATTGGAATAGCCTTTGATACGGTTTGGCATAATACTTTAATATACAAACTTATTAAATTAAACTTTCCTATGGAAACTGTTAAAATCATCCAGAGTTTTTTAGATAAAAGAAAATGTATAGTAAAAGTACAAAATGTTAAATCCGCAGTACAAAATATTACATATGAATTACCTCAAGGTACTGTACTCGCACCAAAACTTTTTAATATATTTGTCTCTGACATACCAGATCTTGGCAATGATGTGAATATTGCTATGTTTGGTGATGGTACAGCAGTATTTGCATCTGGTATATACTATACGGACGTCTATAATGTGCTGCAAGCGGCACTTTCCAAATTAGAAAAATTCCTTTACAAATGGAAAATTAAAGTAAACGCCTCCAAAACGAAAGCAGTTTGGTTTACACGTAGACGAAAAGAATGTTTTATTCCAAACAACGTAGAACTTCAAATGGGTTCTATCGATATTGACTGGTCTGAGCACTGCAGATTTCTCGGAATTATGATTGATAAGAAACGAACTTTTCAGAAACACATTTCTGTCACTGTAGATAAAATTAACAAATGCATAAAAATTCTTTACCCCATTATAAATAGAAAATCGAAACTTAGTACTGACAATAAGCTTATTTTGTATAAGTCTGTCTTTCAATCTATTCTACTGTGTGGTACGACTGCGCTAAAACTCACAAACTTAAACATCAAGTATGCCAAAATAAAATCATTAAAATGATGCTTAATTTACCACGTTGTTATTCACAGACCCGCAGACTTCACAGCCAAAGCAATATCAACTTTTTACACTCCCTTATAGAAAATTTAACACAAAGATTCTATGATAATTGTTATATTTCAAATAATGAACTTATCAAATTCATATCAATGTCAAATTAAACGCTTAACAAGAAATATATAAAATAGTTAAATAAACATATTTGACGAGGGGACATTGCAATATTAGATTTCAAGAGTTAAATAAGGGTTTTTTCTTGTAGCTTTCCCTTGAATTAGGGAAACAATCTTTATTAAAATCATAGTTGTAGAGGTCCTAAGCCTCTACTTATAAATATTCTTACAAATGTAAACACTATTTGTCATGCTACATAAATAAACAAACAAATGAAACAAAACAAACGTTCCGTCACACACCACATTGGACACAATTTCACGATCGACAGCTACAATTTCGAGGTAGTAAAGGAGTTTGTCTACCTCGTGGCAAACGTGAACTCCACAAACGACATCACAGTGGAGATCCGTCGTAGAATCGCCCTTGGCAACGGGTGTTACTTCAGTTTGTCAAAACCACAGGACTCAAAACTCCTGACTCCAAAGACCAAAATCATCATCATCATCATCTTCTGACCCGCATGATCCACTAAAGGTGCCGCGGGGGTAAACCACGCACGAGAAATCTCCAGGGTACTCGATCCTCCGCCATCGACTCTAATTCATCAGGAGCAATGCCCAAGCGTAACCCGGCGAGGTTTTGGACTTGGTCCAACCACCTCGTCCTGGGCCTGCCAAGCGGTCGCCTACCTGATGGAATCGGATTCAACGCCCGCCTCGAAAGTCGTGATGATGGGGACATTCGTACCACGTGACCAAACCACCGAAGCATAGCCCTTTCCGTTCGAAGAAGCAGCTGCTCAATGTTGAGTTCCTCACGCACTGCCGTGTTTCTCACCCTATCCCGGCGAGTTATTCCGTCATTACCCAAATTTCATGACCGTAGGTGAGAGTTGGAACAAATACTGTGTTGAACCGCTAACTTGGCTTTGACACCAAGCTCGACCTTTCTGATTACAGAACTACCAAGCTGTGTCAAAACTGAACCAGCTTGACCAATACTACCGGAAAGCTCAGCATTACTCCTTCCATCGCTCGTGAAAAAGACCCCGAGATACTTATACTTCTCCACCTGCTTCAATGGGACTCCACTAACATGCGGAGTGCATTGAACAGGCGTTCTGGAAATTACCATAACCTCCGATTTGTCCACGTTAACCCTCATTCCAGCATCAGCACATACGGCCACAAACCTATCGAGTGCGAGCTGGCGTTTCGTCGGGGAGGATGTGAGGATAACCAAGTCATCTGCAAAAAGAAGATGACTTAACCTCAACTCTCCAAATGTGAAACATTCCTCACCTCGGCCGCGCTGCAACAGCCAGACACACCCTTGGCGAAGTCCAACGCCCACGGTGAAAGGTGTTGCTACAGTTTGTGTATAGAGACCAAATTCATGCTCTACAAAGCCCTTTTTTTGCCAGCACTGCTCTATGGAGCCGAAAGCTGAACGCTAAGCAAAACTGCATAGCTGATTCTTGGTACCTTCGAAGGAAAAGTTCTACGTCGAATATATATTGTCCAAGTAATCGCGGTAGCAAGACAGCCTGGTCTTGATGACTGGAAGCAGCATGCCCAGGACCGTTAACGATGGAAGGAAGCAATTGCTCAGGCTCGGACCCACCATGGGTCGCCCGCCTGATAAGTAAGTACATATATATATATATAAACCTATACCTATGCACATATGTATATGCATATATCCTTATATACACATTATTATGCATAAATGTCAAGTTTTTTTGTATGTACATTTATTTCCTACTTAAAATACAATAAAACAACCCTAAGATACGGAAGTCGGCCATAGGTTGCAGCTGATGAATTTCCATAATCCACTGCGAGACAGTGACCGACTGCCTCCCATAAGGGGATACGCACTACCCTTTCTACCCAGGGTCTAAAGGGTTCGACGCTGGAGTTCCCACGCTTTCCAGCCACCAGAACTTTCGATGTTGCATAGCAACATCCCGCACATCCCGACTCGATACCGCTGTACTGAACCGGAGGAGACCCTGCTGTGCGACGGAACGGTCATTGTTGAGCCGCCCATCCATAATTGAGCGAGTGGTGTGAAAGATGAGCGGTACCGCATTTATGTCTTGTAACAGCTCGAAACTGTCTAAATGGAGAAAAGCTTCTGGGGGGACGAAGCCACTGTGACGTACCAGTTTGGTGGTATTGTGCATTGGGGTAGTAAGGCCCAGAGATCAAGTTGTTGACTGAGTTCATAGCTCTGGCAGTATGGCCTCGAATCCACTTCAATAGGAAATTGTCCACTCGTATCAAGTTCGCACTTTTTGTACTGGTGTTCTGTAGAGGCGAAGGCAAGCCCTAAAACAAGCCCTCTCAAACACCCGAATCTTTTCCATCAAGCTTGTACTCACGTTGAACCACACGCCGTAGGTGATCATTGGCCAGATGAGGGCCATGTAGCAGATTATCTTCACCCTCGCATCGAGTTGGCTGTTATAAAACAGTCTCTTGTAAGAGCGGAAGCGCCTCGGGCTCTGGCCAGAGCAGCATCTACATGTTTGGTTAAATATAGATATTGATCTAGCCAGATCCCAGGTATCTCACTACAGTGCTTTGCTCCAGTGGTTGTCCGTGACGCCCAACAATTGAGAACTTTCGCCAATTATTTTTGGTATCCGCCGAAGCCTCATATAACGGGGTCCTGAACAGTATGGTTCCGACTTCTGAAAGTTGATATTCAACTTCCAGTTATCACAACTTCTCATGAAGGAGTCGAAGTCACCCTGCACGATAGTAGTGATGTCCTCGATCTTTCTACCTGATCTGTAAGCAATCAAGTCGTCGGCGTACGTAATTACGTGAGGAAGACAACTTATCAGATAGCTCAGGGAAATGTTGAACATTATCGGCGAGTTAACGGCACCTTGTTGGAGACCATTTTTTACTTCAAAGATACCTGCAGAGGTCACGTTGCCATTTTTGAATACGAAACTTCTACCGGTAAGAATGTTAAACAGTAGTTACAGCAGTGGTTTACTAATGCCTAGCCCATTGAGCTTGTAGAAAAGTCCTTCTAACCAAACGGTGTCCGCACCCGTACATTGTTTCTGCCCCACTTTGAAGCCGAATTGGTTATCCGGAATAATATGTTTGTCTTCTGTCCACTTTTTAACAGAGCTCTATTTATCACCTTCTCTAATACCTTATTGATGTTCGGAAGGAGACTAACTTACCGGTTGCACGGATTCGAAGAATCTTTTCCTCGTTTGGATATGGGTTGAACATTAGCAGTTTTCCAGTGCTCCGGATAATGTTCATTATTCAGAGCATTTTTAAACGGAATACTGTACATATTACCCCACTTGTAGGGGGAGATGTCTTAGCACAATGTTCGAGATCCTCGATTTCAACTGACTTTTTCTTTTTAAGTGATTCAAAGACCGCTTAGAGCCCTGTCTTCGATATGAGCGGTAGATGAACCCCTTAATCGGCGATGACATTGTATGCCATGGTATCGTCATTGAACACGATTCTCAGATCGCCGTTTTTGCATGTCTTCTCGAAATTGCGAGTTCCTAGATTGTACGCGATTCTCCAGGTCGTGGTTTGGGCGAACACTTTCATTCAAATTATACACTTCCTGAAAGACCGCGTATAGTACCTCCATTTGCGGGTCTTCGAACACAAAGAAGTTATCGTCGAGTACCGCGTTATCTGGACCAATACCTGCTGTAGTCAGTATTTGTTCTTTGTCCGTCGTTCTGGGCAGCTTAAGACACGGCAGACCACTATGTTTTATTTATTTGCGGAAACATGCTGGGGTTGTTGGATCTAACAGCCCTAATCTTATTGATCCAATGCATGCTAACAGAGGGGCTGTATTTCTGAACAAATATTGATTGAATGTTTTTGATGAGCGATTTCAGTGTCCTAATTTCCTCATCACGTCTGTCAGTTAACCTTCTGTTAAGGTTTTCAATCATGACAGGAGTCTACTTTTCTGTTGGTGAAGTGCGTCAATTGTCGCATTGCGGTACAAGTATGCTAATGTGCGTAATTCACGAGCTATTACACAGCCGATGGACATTGATCCAACCGTCTCTCGACTTAGAAGAAATGTGTAAACACAGGTACAAAATCACGAATTTCAACACCGACAGCAATTAAGCCGATGACAACCAAATATCAACAAACCACAAGTTTAGGTAACCCTCAAACATTTAAACGAAGTGAAGGATCAATTATACCGAACAAGAGTATAACTTGGATACGGACGTTTATTTTAATAGTGACGTGAAGTCGCATTCCTGTGATGCTCAACGGGAAGTTTATACGAAAATTAAAACACGACGTTTCGACAATGTTATTTTTTTATGCTAGGTGCCTCCCTCCTGCCTTATGTCATAAGTCCCCTTAATAACACAAGCTATTATAGGGCTTAATATCCTAAGTTCTTTCAAAATTAACGTTTACTTAAGTGATGGTTATATGGAAGTTGACGAACTAAAGATAAAATTGAATAACAGTTGTCTCTTTGATCCATATAAAATTTGCTCTTTAGAGCCTATTAGGATTCCGTTTCTTGATTATATCAACCTTAGTCACTTTAACGAGGAAGAAAGAACGTATATCACCGACATTGTTAAAAAATACAAGAATAAATTTTACAAGGAAGGGGATACTCTAACATTCACCCAAGAAATAATGCACGAAATTATTACTGATACCAATAAGGCAATCCTTTCAAAAATATATCGATACCCTAAGGCTCACGAGAAAGAAATCGAACGGCAAACAAACGAAATGCTTGAACAGGGAATTGTAACCGAAAGCAATTCTCCATATGATAGTCCTCTTTGGGTCGTGCCAAAGAAGTGACACAAGAATGGTATTCAAAAATGGAGAATTGTTATAGACTACCGAAAACTAAATGAGGTCACTACTAGTGATAATATAGTGAATATTGACACAATATTAGATAAATTGGGAAAGTCGCAGTATTTTACTACCTTGAATTTGAAAAAAGTTTCCATCAAATCCTAGTTAAACCTGAGTATAGAAAAAAGACTGCGTTCTCAACACCTTTCTGTAACTTTGAATATGTGAGAATGGCATTTGGTTTAAAAAATGCGCATTCAACATTTAAAAAGTATATTAACAAAGTTTGTGTCGTATATCTAGACGACATTTTAACTTTTAGCAGTTCCCTTCAGGAACATCTAATAAATTTAAAATGAATTCTTCAAGCTCTGCAAGAGGCTGGGCTAAAAATTCAGATAGATAAATGTAATTTTTTGTCCAAAGAAACTGAACATTTAGGACATGTCCTTAGCTCGGAAGGAGTCAAACCCAACCCGGATACCACCCAAAAACAAATAAAATCATTTCTAGGTTTAACCGGGTATTATAGAAAATTTATTAAAGATTATGCCAAGGTGGCTTACCCCATGGTAAGGTATTTGAAACATGGAGCGAAGGTTAACCCTAATGATCCAAACTACATATCGGCTTTCGAAAAATTAAAAGAAATCGTTACTCGTAAATACCCCGATTTCAGAAGACGCTTCAAACTTGCCACTGATGCAAGTAATTTCGCATTGGGTGCAGCATTAATTCAGGACGGACATCCCATTTCGTTCGCTTCTCGTACACTTAACGATCATGAGAAACATTATTCCACGATCGAAAAGGAATTGCTCGCAATAGTTTGGGCAGTCAATTGCTTCTTCCGACCATACCTTTTTGGAAGAGAGATCGACTTATGCACAGATCACCAACCCATTAAGTGGCTACACACAAAGCATATAGGAAAAGATATTAATCCGGAATTCAACTTACAATTAGGAGAGTATGACGAAAAAGTTGATTACATTAAAGGAAAAGAAAATAAATTAGCGCATTTCTTGAGCAGAATCAACACAATGACAAATGAAATTAATTTACTAGAGCCAACCAGTAACAATCAAAACAATGCATTGGAAACTGTTGTGAACCGATTCAAAACTCAGCTTATAATATGTGAAACTAAAAGTCAGGAAATTGAAAACTACCAAATTTAACTGGTCATTCCAAACATGAAATTTTCTTTACGAATCTTAGAAATTTTATTAATAAGGTTGTTAGCAACTGCGATCTTTGCACTGGAGCAAAATACGATAGGTAGCTTATCAGAAAAAAGTTCCAATTCACTGAAACTCCAACCAATATAAATGATGTAGTTAGTGTTGATTCTTCGTCAATTCCAAACACTCATTTATTAATTTTATAGATAAATTTCAAAACATGCGGTAAGTCGTTATTTAGAAGATAAAAACAGTAGAACATTGATAGAAAAAATACGCATATACATCTCCATCAAAGGAAAAATGAAACAAATTATATTCGACAACGAATTCAACAACGTAAACTTAAAAAACTTTTTCAGAGAAGAAAACATTGATGTTAATTTTGTGAAACCAAATAGGAACACTGGTAATGTTGATGTGGAACGTTTAAACAATACCCTTACAGGACGAATACGGGAATCTGGAAAATAGATTACCAATTAAAGAACAAATGCCAAAGTCAGTCGAATTGTATAATTCTTCCTTTCATTCATCTATTAAGGCAACACCACTCGAAGTAGAAAACAATATAATAGATAAGGCCGTAGTAGTTGACAGGATAAATAAGAACAAAAGAAACGCAATAACTTAATGTAACAAAAACCGCGAGGAATACTTCGAAACCCGACAGCAAGATTTTATTAAAAATGATGCTAGCGTTAGGCATAGAGAACAGCCAAAGTTTAGGAAATACCCGTTAAGTAATGTACATGAATCTAATATTAAACGACCTTTAAAAAATTCTGAGAATTGAGAAAATCGATTGGAACCTCGGATACTCAGAAATCAATATAGGTAAAGTTGACATAGTTCATAAGTACGACATAGTTTTACATATCGAATCATATCAAAAACGTCTCCTAGAGAAATTTAATCAAATCGAAGGACTCGCTATGAAACTTCAGAGTGAAACATTTTTTATTGAACTAATTTTCAAGCCTAAAGGAAAAAGTTGGAAATATTCAGCAGAATTTAGCATCGGCAAAGACAGGCATTTTGCAACCCAACTTGTTAACGGCTGAGGAAATAATTGCCTACAACATTGAACTCAAAAAAGTCTTAATCATTCGTCTTGGTGGTTAGCCATTAAGCTACCCGCCGATATTTTAAATGTTAGCAACAAACTGTTAATTCCATTTCCAAACAAGGAACACTTTAAACTGGAATTCGATCCCGAATTTATAGTCGACATAGACAATATCTCTTACACATTTGAAGAAAACAAATGCTTTCAAGAGCTGAGAAGAAGTCAAAATTGTACAATCAAGAAAAAAGATACGTAACGTATCTTGATAAAAAACACGTTTGTTGTTTGAAGGTGGTCTTAATATTGAACTTTATTTGCATTAATATGCTACGATATTTCTTATGACCTACGTAATACTACACACATATTTACGTAGTCAGCAATATGCATTAATTGGCAATCGGAAATGCGAAAATATTAATGCGTTGTGGTGCTTGTGGAACAACGATAGAATTTTCAGAATGCTTTGAACTTTATTTTGCTGATGCAGCAACGTATCGAGCTGACTAATTCGAGAGTTTGCACTTTGGGGTGAGTGTACTAACGTAACACGCGTGAAGCCATCTCCTTCACCGTCTTCCTCTTCGCAAACGGCAATTTGTAAGGCTGAACGCAGACCGGAGCTGTTTTCGTGAGCTCGATGGAACACTCACTGTTAAGGAATAGATTTTCTTAAAGCGAATCAACGAATTTTGTTGAGGAATAGTCAAAAGAACACAGATCAATCACAAAAGAACCAAAGCAAATAAACAAAATTGGAGATACAACTTATAGATTACAACGAAAGAACACAGATCAATCACAAAAGAACCAAAGCAAATAAACAAAATTGGAGATACAAATTATAGATTACAACGAAAGAACACAGATCAATCACAAAAGAACCAAAGCAAATAAACAAAATTGGAGATACAATTTATAGATTACAGTTTATTGAAAGTATGTAGATTAATAAATTCGAAAAAAAATAACAATATAAATAATATGTACATCGAAAATAAATTATAGTCACCATCTGTCTCCTGACACGGCCGAATTTCAAGTGACCGAGAGACAGAAATTCTGTTTGCATGGACCTAGCAATGCAGTTGTTGACGCTACACCTACACTGTACATGTATAAGTGCTTCGATCGTATGATATTACAGATCCTGCACATCGTACGATCCTACGTCGTTTCACAAACAAAATCTTCAAGGACACATGAATTATGTACAGTGACTAACAGCGGTTAAGAATACTGAACAATTAATTGACCATGAGAAACAAATGAATTTTAGTTTTTTTTTAATAATAATGTGGTACAATCCCAGCTGCTCCTCATTCGTGGCAAAGCAGTCACGATATTTATTGACAAGAGCGTGCAGGGTTTCCTCGTCTCCGTGGTCCAGTTCCCCTGTGTTAAGGTCCTCCAGCGACAGCTCAAGCCCTTGTGCTCCTCCTCGCCAACCTTCTGCCATCAGTAGCGCTCTAGGTCTGTCTGTCATGCAGTCGGTGATTGCGATGCAGTTGTGGATTCGTTGTTGTGGTCTCACGAACCTGACCTGAGGTTGATCCAACAGTTTTCACTCGATCGGGTAGTCGCGCCATAAGCACCAGCTTTTCATCCAGTGTGTAGACCCACTATCGATAACCATTCTCTTGCACGCTTCGGAAGACAGTCCGGCATACGCATTGATGACGTCCCTCACGGAACAATTATTGCGAGGGCGGCACCTTCCGCCCTCCACCCCCGATTCCTTTGGCGATTTCCTCGCACTTGCCAATTCGTCGACTCCTCGCTTGTCCGTCGCAGCTGACACGGACGCCGCCCCCGAACAGATTGAGTACGGTCTGATTCCTTCTTGGGCCCGAAGGGTTCACTAATCTCGATATTAGCTCCTCCGCCGTCCCGGACGTTGACAAACTCCGCTCCCTGAACACATCACGCAGCTCATCTCGGGTTAACGCTTCATACGTAGCTTCCATATCCCTTGTCTCGGTTGAAGCATATCGAGGACAACAACAAGCAGCGGATCGGTGACACGAAAACCAAGCTGATCTGCGCAGAAAAATCGCATAGCGATTTACCGCACACGTCTCTAGCGATCACAAGCCAAAATTAAAGCCCGCCGCGCGAGTTACGATACCCAACACCGCCACGGGTAACCAGCAGTTCAACAACGGCCATCCGCCCAACGCACATGTGTGATATCTCGGTCAATGCCCTTCCGCCGAACACTTTTATTTTTGATTAACTTGCATTATTTGTTAATGGCTTCCGCCGAAATATTTCTTAATTCCACTTTGTAATGTTCAGGTGATTTTTTTGCAAGCTTGCGTCTGGAGCGTTTGCGTCCGAAGCTTTTTGATTACTTCTGTTGCGACAGATCTGGCAACGCCTCAGTCATAAGTTCTTTTACTTATTGGTTTTGGCGGCAGGCATGAGTATAAGAATTTGAGGTGAACCACGAATTTTTAAATGAATTAAATACATACACATGAATTATAATTTTGATGTGTGTTTCATTTTAGAACTTCAATATCCTAACAAGAAGCCATCAGAGAGAAGAAGAAGACCTACAGAGACTGGATTCTCTTGGGAGACTCTGCTTCTCGTGACCGGTACACTGAGGCGCGAAGAACTTGCAAATTAGCTGTGCGGACAGCTAAAGAGCAGTCTTGGAAGGAGTTCGGCGAGAAAGCTGGAAAGCGACCATAGATCTGCGAAAAAGGTGTTCTGGCAAACCATTCGACGACTCAGAGGAAGGAAATTCAACATCATCGATGGAGTCAAATCCAAAGATGAGGTGTTGCTTTCCAATGAGGCGGACATCTTGGGCAGATGGAGCGAGCACTTTTCGGAGCTGTTCAATCCCGAACAGGGCACTGAGGATGACAGACCCGTAGTCTTGAGTGGGGCGAAGGATAGTCCAACGGTGGAGGAAATCATTTTGGGGATTGAATCGCTAAAAATTGGAAAGTCCGCCGGTGTGGATGAAATCCGGCCAGAAATGCTTAAGGCAATGGGTAAAGAGGGAGTTTTATGGCTCTCTCGTGTCATTAAAGTGGCCTGGGAACGCGGTGAGACACCTGGCGATTGACAAACTGGGGTGATTGTCCCACTTTTCAAGAAGGGGGACAGGTGTTGGAAGCGCGTTCTAGAGCTATGATCGAGCCCAGGATGGGGGATGAACAGTGGGGCTTTCGTCCCAGCAGAAGTACAACTCCACAAGCTTTTCACTCTAAGAATGGTACTTGAGAAGGCTTGGGAGTATGCCAAACCCATCTAGAGTTGTTTTGTAGATTTGGAAAAGGCATATGACCGAGTCCCTCTAGGTAAACTCTGGATTGTCCTGCAGGAGTATCCATTCAGTTTCTATACACAAACTGTAGCAGCTGTGTTCGGGTAAACGGTGCTAAATGAACACCTTTCACCGTGGGCGTTGGACTTCGCCAAGGGTGTGTCTGGCTGTTGCAGCGCGGCCGAGGTGAGGAATGTTTCACATTGGGAGAGTTGAGGTTAAGTCATCTTCTTTTTGCAGATGACTTGGTTATCCTCACATCCTCCCCGACGAAACGCCAAGCCGTTCCATCCATGGCAAGAGAAGTAGCAATGTCTTCGTTGAACGTTTGGGACAAGGCCAATTTTTGCATCTCATTACGCCACCATTATCGGTGTAAGTATTTGAGCATTTCCCACGGCGAGCAACAAATCGTTTGAATGCAGCAATAAATGCATCGGTAGTCAAATCGCTCACTAATTCCAAATGAATTGCTTTGGTACACATACATAGAAACAAAGCGAGATACGCTTTCGATCGTCTGGGATTCCGCCCACGAGAGAACTTTATTGTGAATGGACCAGCGTAGTCGCATCCTGCATTGTAGAATGGTCTGCTTGGGTTTACACGCTGAGGTGGCAAGTCACTCATGAGTTGCGTACTGGTCACCTTTCTCTGCAAAAAACATGGTCTGCATTCATGAATAATCTTCCGAATGAGAATTCGGCATCCTAGGATCCAGTATCGTTGACGAACTATGGAGAATGTTTCTGGAACGCCAGGATGAAGATAGTTGTTGTGAATTTATCTTATTATGAGGGAAGATATATGAGTTTTTTGTAAGATTATTGGGTGCTTCAGATTAAACGATACGTAAGCATGTTTGATGCGACCTCCTACGCGAAGTAAGTAGCCGAGTTTTAGGTCTGATGACCACAATTCCTGAAACAGCACGATTGAGGGGGCCAAAAACCCTAACGGATCGGAAATGCGAGCAATCTCTGATAACAATGAACGACTTTGACTTTGACACACACACGAGACTTTGCCAGACTTTGACATTGGATTCCATCGCATTCCGAGTACATTTGTAGCTGACTTTGACCGTGTCCACCCAGCTGAATTCACAGTCATCTTTAGGCAAACTAGCTAGCAACGGCCAGCAGTTAGACGTCCACTTTCGAAGTTCGAGTCTGGCATTCGACAACAAGTTCAGAACTTAGGCTTATGAGCTCATCAGAAGAATCTGCACCAGTTACGACGTCATAAACGTATACATCGTTCAATGCCGCCGTTGGGTATTTCGTTCGGTAGTCCATCGCTATCTGCTTTAATACTTTAACCGACAAGAAAGGGGCTGATGCAGTTCCATATGTTACCGTTCGTAAACGAAAGTGGCAGATCTCATCGGAAGGATTTTTCCGCCATACGAATCGCTGATAATCGACATGTTGATCGTCCACCCATATCTGCCGAAACATGTTTACTACATCTGCAGTGAAAACATACTTATGTTGTGGAAAACGTAATGCAACTCCAAATAAATCTCTTTGAATGGGTGGACCTATTAACAATTGACTATTGAGTGAATTCCTCAGCGAGTCCTTGGCCGGGCCATCAAACACTACCAGGAGTTTGGTTGTTGTACTTTCTGGCCTCAACACAGCATGGTATGGTGAATAGAATAAATTTCCGTGATCTTTTTCCAAATCAACCGAGGGTATCTGAGTCATATGACCTAAATCGATGTACTCTTCCATGAATTTAAGATACATGCTATGCAAATTGGGATCCTTTTGAAAACGACGTTCCATCGAATTCAGGCGACTAACAGCATGTTTAAGATAATTACCAAAAAGAGGTGAAGGTGTTTTATAAGGCAGCTGAACTATATGTCTTCCATCCGGGGAACACGAAAAAGTCTTCCGAAAATGTTGTTCTGCTTCATCATCATCAAACTGGTCGTTCTTTAAGGGTGTTAACTCTTCCAGCTCCCAATACCGCTGCAACAGAACATCGACGTCGAGAGTGCAACTAAGTGTTGAAACTGGAACATGTTGTCTCGCATCCAAAAGCTCTCCAGTAACTACCCAGCCCACCGAAGTATTCTGGGCAATCGGCAAACCATGTTGACCTTGAATTTGATCACCCATAATAATGCACCAAAGTTTGTCGGCTCCAAGTAAGATATCAATCGGAACTGGTGTATTAAAATTTGGATCTGCCAACTCCAGATTCTGAGGGTGGGTCCAGGAAGATGCTTCAAAGGACTGCGATGGAAGATTTGATGTCAAATTGTTCAAGACAAATACGTCGACAAATTGGTGTTGTTGAAACGCGAACACAGTTCAATTGAGATACAACCTCTAGTGTGACCTGCTTCCGTTGAAGACAAACCGCGAACAGGAATCTTTGCGGGTTTACGAGGAAGGCCTAAACATTGAGCTAGGGATTCAGTGACGAACGAAATTTGGGAACCTGAGTCATCAACATACTTGATATATTTCCCTGGATTGTCTTTCACTTGAGCCAACACTGTGGGTAGAATTGTTTGCCTACGTAGGCCAACATCGGGTGACGAATGGTTATTCACAGGTGGCGAAAGAGACATAGATGGTGGGGGACTGGTTATAGATTGTGGTGTTTGCGGCGAAGTTGTTTTAGGACGATTTGAAATGACAGAGTTATTTGAATCCGCATGCACCAATGAGTGGTGTCGTGAGTTACAGACGCGACAACGATACGACAAAACGACATTTGTTTGCAGAGTGCCCTGCACGAAGACAATTAAAGCACAATGAATTACGTTTAATGAAACCGCGACGCGATTCTGTATCAAAAGCGACGAATTGTTCACATTGTGGTAGAATATGACCTTTTTTACACTTTGGACACTGTGAGTTCAGTTGGGGGTTTGTAGACGATTCTGCGAAATGGGTACGAATTTGTCCTTGTTGTTTAAAACGCGACGCAATGGGTTTCAATAACGAATGGCACGATTCCAGAGCGTCACACCTTGATTGCAAGAAATCGAGAAGTTCATTGAATTTGCAATCATCACGTGACCCAACCGTTTCTGCCCATCCCTGACGAGTATCAACATCGAGTTTGTTAATTAACAAATATATTAACCACGGGTCACGATCGTTTGCACCGAGTGCATTTAGACCACGAACTACCTCATCAGCGCCATCGGTAATTTTGCGTAATGTGTGCGCGTTACTAACCGAGGTTGGTGGAAGTGATAAAAATGTCTGAATCAAGGATTGCACTATTAGATGGGCTCGATTATACCGTTTTTCTAAGCGATCCCACGCTTCTAAATAGTTGTTTTCAGAAACAGGTATGTGTTTGATTAAGTTTGCCGCGTCGTCACAGAGGAATGATTTTAAGTAGTGGAACTTCTGGGTCGCGGTTAATGATGGCTTGTTGTCCACTGTACCCATGAAAGTATCCCGAAATGACGGCCAATCTTTATAACTACCCGAAAAAGATGGTACGGTTAATTTGGGTAATTGTATCGACGAAACGCTATTGGATATCAAATTCAGATTTTCTAAAGGCTTGGACTGTTCCCGCACAACGCCTGTTACCGTCGAACTCCTATCATTCTCCGATTGTTTTTCCCGGATCGACTATCGATGAATGCGCAATAATTTTCGTAATCACCGAAATCAGATTCAAGTTTTTCGACTTCTTCTTCGGTAACCTCGGCTTGTAATGTCTCTTCGTGCAAAGAAACGTATCTCGACCAGCTTTCGTCTAACTTTTTTAACCGAATTTCCATCATTTCTAAAGAAGTTGTCGAGTTTATGGTATCAATGAAGACTAAAGCGCGTGTCAGCATACCTTTAATATATCCGCGTTTAAGTTTTTGTGAAGTTTTCGTTGCCATGATACGGTTTAGCGATTTTAATGAATATAACGAGAAAAGATTTGAACGACACTTGAACCGCACTTCACTTGATATACATATATACGAAAAAGCACACACTATCCGGCTTTGAAGGACCAGCAAATTTATGTTAAGAAATAGATTTCCTTAAAGCGAATCAACGAATTTGACTGAGGAATAGTCAAGGAAAGAACACAGATCAACCACAAAAGAACCAAAGCAAATAAACAAAATTGGAGAAACAACTTATAGATTACAGTTTATTGAAAGTATGTAGATTAATAAATTCGAAAAAAAATAACAATATAAATAATATGTACATCGAAAATAAATTATAGTCACCATCTGTCTCCTGACACGGCCGAATTTCAAGTGACCGAGAGACAGAAATTCTGTTTGCATGGACCTAGCAATGCAGTTGCTGACGCTACACCTACACTGTACATGAATAAGTGCTTCGATCGTATGATATTACAGATAATGCACATCGTACGATCCTACGGCGTTTCACAAACAAAATCTGCAAGGACACATGAAATTGTCCACAAGCGGTCTTCACAGTAGCAACTCTGGGTCGATTATCGATTCCCGGGTGAACTTCTGCCACTCTTCCCAGTAGCCACTTTGCAGGAGGTAGATTCGGGTCTTTGATATCAACCAGATCGTCGATTTTCAGATTTAGCTGTGCCCGTTGCCATTTTGGTCGTTCCTGGAGGCTTGTGATGTAATTTAGGTACCAGCGTTTCCAGAATCCCTGAACCATATTTTGAACGTAGTTCCAGTAAGATAGACGGTTTGTGGCTACGTTCAAGTAACTTGGCTCTGGCACAGCAGTATGCGGCTCTCCTATAAGAAAATGTGAAGGAGTTAACGGGTTTAAATCTTCATCGGACAAAACATGAAGTGGACGAGGATTTAAAACTGTCTCAATTTGAGTAAGGACTGTACAAAGCTCTTCAAATGTGAGTATCGAACTTCCAATAACTCGACGAAGATGAAGTTTTACTGACTTTACCCTCCCATAATCCGCCGAAGTGTGCTGAGGAAGGGGGGATGAAGTGCCAAGCCGTTCCATCCATGGCAAGAGAAGTAGCAATGTCTTCGTTGAACGTTTGGGACAAGACCAATTTTTGCATCTCATTACGCCACAAATGAATTGCTTTGGTACACATACATATAAACAAAGCGAGATACGCTTTCAATCGTCTGGGATTCCGCCCACGAGAGAACTTTATTGTGAATGGACCAGCGTAGTCGCATCCTGCATTGTAGAATGGTCTGCTTGGGTTTACACGCTGAGGTGGCAAGTCACCCATGAGTTGCGTACTGGTCACCTTTCTCTGCAAAAAACATGGTCTGCATTCATGAATAATTTTCCGAATGAGAATTCGGCATCCTAGGATTCAGTATCGTTGACGAACTATGGAGAATGTTTCTGGAACGCCAGGATGAAGATAGTTGTTGTGAATTTATCTTATTATGAGGGAAGATATATGAGTTTTTTGTAAGATTATTGGGTGCTTCAGATTAAACGATACGTAAGCATGTTTGATGCGACCTCCTACGCGAAGTAAGTAGCCGAGTTTTAGGTCTGATGACCACAATTCCTGAAACAGCACGATTGAGGGGGCCAAAAACCCTAACGGATCGGAAATGCGAGCAATCTCTGATAACAATGAACGTCTAGGAGGAGGGACACACACACGAGACTTTGACTTTGACACACACACGAGACTTTGACAGACTTTGACATTGGATTCCATCGCATTCCGAGTACATTTGTAGCTGACTTTGACCGTGTCCACCCAGCTGAATTCACAGTCATCTTTAGGCAAACTAGCTAGCAACGGCCAGCAGTTAGACGTCCACTTTCGAAGTTCGAGTCTGGCATTCGACAACAAGTTCAGAACTTAGGCTTATGAGCTCCTCAGAAGAATCTGCACCAGTTACGATGTCATTAACGTATACATCGTTCAATGCCGCCGTTGGGTATTTCGTTCGGTAGTCCATCGCTATCTGCTTTAATACTTTAACCGACAAGAAAGGGGCTGATGCAGTTCCATATGTTACCGTTCGTAAACGAAAGTGGCAGATCTCATCGGAAGGATTTTTCTCTTTGAATGGGTGGACGTATTAACAATTGACTATTGAGTGAATTCCTCAGCGAGTCCTTGGCCGAGCCATCAAACACTACCCGGAGTTTGGTTGTTGTGCTTTCTGGCCTCAACACAGCATGGTATGGTAAATAGAATAATTTTCCGTGATCTTTTTCCAAATCAACCGAGGGTATCTGAGTCATATGACCTGAATCGATGTACTCTTCCATGAATTTAAGATACATGCTATGCAAATTGGGGTCCTTTTGAAAACGACGTTCCATCGAATTCAGGCGACTAACAGCATGTTTAAGAGAATTACCAAAAATATTTGAAGGTGTTTTAAAAGGCAGATGAACTATATGTCTTCCATCCGGGGAACACGAAAAAGTCTTCCGAAAATGTTGTTCTGCTTCATCATCATCAAACTGGTCGTTCTTTAAGGGTGTTAACTCTTCCAGCTCCCAATACCGCTGCAACAGAACATCGACGTCGAGAGTGCAACTAAGTGTTGAAACTGGAACATGTTGTCTCGCATCCAAAAGCTCTCCAGTAACTACCCAGCCGAACGAAGTATTCTGGGAAATCGCAAACCATGTTGACCTTGAATTTGATCACCCATAATAATGCACCAAAGTTTGTCGGCTCCAAGTAAGATATCAATCGGAACTGGTGTATTAAAATTTGGATCTGCCAACTCCAGATTCTGAGGGTGGGTCCAGGAAGATGCTTCAAAGGACTGCGATGGAAGATTTGATGTCAAATTGTTCAAGACAAATGCGTCGACAAATTGGTGTTGTTGAAACGCGAACACAGTTCAATTGAGATACAACCTCTAGTGTGACCTGCTTCCGTTGAAGACAAACCGCGAACAGGAATCTTTGCGGGTTTACGAGGAAGGCCTAAACATTGAGCTAGGGATTCAGTGACGAACGAAATTTGGGAACCTGAGTCATCAACATACTTGATATATTTCCCTGGATTGTCTTTCACTTGAGCCAACACTGTGGGTAGAATTGTTTGCCTACGTAGGCCAACATCGGGTGACGAATGGTTATTCACAGGCGGCGAAGTTGTTTTAGGACGATTTGAAATGACAGAGTTATTTGAATCCGCATGCACCAATGAGTGGTGTCGTGAGTTACAGACGCGACAACGATACGACAAACGACATTTGTTTGCAGAGTGCCCTGCACGAAGACAATTAAAGCACAATGAATTACGTTTAATGAAACCGCGACGCGATTCTGTATCAAGAGCGACGAATTGTTCACATTGTGGTAGAATATGACCTTTTTTACACTTTGGACACTGTGAGTTCAGTTGGGAGTTTGTAGACGATTCTGCGAAATGGGTACGAATTTGTCCTTGTTGTTTAAAACGCGACGCAATGGGTTTCAATAACGAATGGCACGATTCCAGAGCGTCACACCTTGATTGCAAGAAATCGAGAAGTTCATTGAATTTGCAATCATCACGTGACCCAACCGTTTCTGCCCATCCCTGACGAGTATCAATATCGAGTTTGTTAATTAACAAATATATTAACCACGGGTCACGATCGTTTGCACCGAGTGCATTTAGACCACGAACTACCTCATCAGCGCCATCGGTAATTTTGCGTAATGTGTGCGCGTAACTAACCGAGGTTGGTGGAAGTGATAAAAATGTCTGAATCAAGGATTGCACTATTAGATGGACTCGATTATACCGTTTTTCTAAGCGATCCCACGCTTCTAAATAGTTGTTTTCAGAAACAGGTATGTGTTTGATTAAGTTTGCCGCGTCGTCACAGAGGAATGATTTTAAGTAGTGGAACTTCTGGGTCGCGGTTAATGATGGCTTGTTGTCCACTGTACCCATGAAAGTATCCCGAAATGACGGCCAATCTTTATAACTACCCGAAAAAGATGGTACGGTTAATTTGGGTAATTGTATCGACGAAACGCTATTGGATATCGAATTCAGATTTTCTAAAGGCTTGGACTGTTCCCGCACAACGCCTGTTACCGTCGAACTCCTATCATTCTCCGATTGTTTTTCCCGGATCGACTATCGATGAATGCGCAATAATTTTCGTAATCACCGAAATCAGATTCAAGTTTTTCGACTTCTTCTTCGGTAACCTCGGCTTGTAATGTCTCTTCGTGCAAAGAAACGTATCTCGACCAGCTTTCGTCTAACTTTTTTAACCGAATTTCCATCATTTCTAAAGAAGTTGTCGAGTTTATGGTATCAATGAAGACTAAAGCGCGTGTCAGCCTACCTTTAATATATCCGCGTTTAAGTTTTTGTGAAGTTTTCGTTGCCATGATACGGTTTAGCGATTTTAATGAATATAACGAGAAAAGATTTGAACGACACTTGAACCGCACTTCACTTGATATACATATATACGAAAAAGCACACACTATCCGGCTTTGAAGGACCAGCAAATTTATGTTAAGAAATAGATTTCCTTAAAGCGAATCAACGAATTTGACTGAGGAATAGTCAAGGAAAGAACACAGATCAACCACAAAAGAACCAAAGCAAATAAACAAAATTGGAGAAACAACTTATAGATTACAGTTTATTGAAAGTATGTAGATTAATAAATTCGAAAAAAAATAACAATATAAATAATATGTACATCGAAAATAAATTATAGTCACCATCTGTCTCCTGACACGGCCGAATTTCAAGTGACCGAGAGACAGAAATTCTGTTTGCATGGACCTAGCAATGCAGTTGTTGACGCTACACCTACACTGTACATGTATAAGTGCTTCGATCGTATGATATTACAGATCCTGCACATGAATTATGTACAGTGACTAACAGCGGTTAAGAATACTGAACAATTAATTGACCATGAGAAACAAATGAATTTTAGTTTTTTTTTAATAATAATGTGGTACAATCCCAGCTGCTCCTCATTCGTGGCAAAGCAGTCACGATATTTATTGACAAGAGCGTGCAGGGTTTCCTCGTCTCCGTGGTCCAGTTCTCCTGTGTTAAGGTCCTCCAGCGACAGCTCAAGCCCTTGTGCTCCTCCTCGCCAACCTTCTGCCATCAGTAGCGCTCTAGGTCTGTCTGTCATGCAGTCGGTGATTGCGATGCAGTTGTGGATTCGTTGTTGTGGTCTCACGAACCTGACCTGAGGTTGATCCAACAGTTTTCACTCGATCGGGTAGTCGCGCCATAAGCACCAGCTTTTCATCCAGTGTGTAGACCCACTATCGATAACCATTCTCTTGCACGCTTCGGAAGACAGTCCGGCATACGCATTGATGACGTCCCTCACGGAACAATTATTGCGAGGGCGGCACCTTCCGCCCTCCACCCCCGATTCCTTTGGCGATTTCCTCGCACTTGCCAATTCGTCGACTCCTCGCTTGTCCGTCGCAGCTGACACGGACGCCGCCCCCGAACAGATTGAGTACGGTCTGATTCCTTCTTGGGCCCGAAGGGTTCACTAATCTCGATATTAGCTCCTCCGCCGTCCCGGACGTTGACAAACTCCGCTCCCTGAACACATCACGCAGCTCATCTCGGGTTAACGCTTCATACGTAGCTTCCATATCCCTTGTCTCGGTTGAAGCATATCGAGGACAACAACAAGCAGCGGATCGGTGACACGAAAACCAAGCTGATCTGCGCAGAAAAATCGCATAGCGATTTACCGCACACGTCTCTAGCGATCACAAGCCAAAATTAAAGCCCGCCGCGCGAGTTACGATACCCAACACCGCCACGGGTAACCAGCAGTTCAACAACGGCCATCCGCCCAACGCACATGTGTGATATCTCGGTCAATGCCCTTCCGCCGAACACTTTTATTTTTGATTAACTTGCATTATTTGTTAATGGCTTCCGCCGAAATATTTCTTAATTCCACTTTGTAATGTTCAGGTGATTTTTTTGCAAGCTTGCGTCTGGAGCGTTTGCGTCCGAAGCTTTTTGATTACTTCTGTTGCGACAGATCTGGCAACGCCTCAGTCATAAGTTCTTTTACTTATTGGTTTTGGCGGCAGGCATGAGTATAAGAATTTGAGGTGAACCACGAATTTTTAAATGAATTAAATACATACACATGAATTATAATTTTGTTGTGTGTTTCATTTTAGAACTTCAATATCCTAACAAGAAGCCATCAGAGAGAAGAAGAAGACCTACAGAGACTGGATTCTCTTGGGAGACTCTGCTTCTCGTGACCGGTACACTGAGGCGCGAAGAACTTGCAAATTAGCTGTGCGGACAGCTAAAGAGCAGTCTTGGAAGGAGTTCGGCGAGAAAGCTGGAAAGCGACCATAGATCTGCGAAAAAGGTGTTCTGGCAAACCATTCGACGACTCAGAGGAAGGAAATTCAACATCATCGATGGAGTCAAATCCAAAGATGAGGTGTTGCTTTCCAATGAGGCGGACATCTTGGGCAGATGGAGCGAGCACTTTTCGGAGCTGTTCAATCCCGAACAGGGCACTGAGGATGACAGACCCGTAGTCTTGAGTGGGGCGAAGGATAGTCCAACGGTGGAGGAAATCATTTTGGGGATTGAATCGCTAAAAATTGGAAAGTCCGCCGGTGTGGATGAAATCCGGCCAGAAATGCTTAAGGCAATGGGTAAAGAGGGAGTTTTATGGCTCTCTCGTGTCATTAAAGTGGCCTGGGAACGCGGTGAGACACCTGGCGATTGACAAACTGGGGTGATTGTCCCACTTTTCAAGAAGGGGGACAGGTGTTGGAAGCGCGTTCTAGAGCTATGATCGAGCCCAGGATGGGGGATGAACAGTGGGGCTTTCGTCCCAGCAGAAGTACAACTCCACAAGCTTTTCACTCTAAGATTGGTACTTGAGAAGGCTTGAGAGTATGCCAAACCCATCTACAGTTGTTTTGTAGATTTGGAAAAGGCATATGACCGAGTCCCTCTAGGTAAACTCTGGATTGTCCTGCAGGAGTATCCATTCAGTTTCTATACACAAACTGTAGCAGCTGTGTTCGGGTAAACGGTGCTAAATGAACACCTTTCACCGTGGGCGTTGGACTTCGCCAAGGGTGTGTCTGGCTGTTGCAGCGCGGCCGAGGTGAGGAATGTTTCACATTGGGAGAGTTGAGGTTAAGTCATCTTCTTTTTGCAGATGACTTGGTTATCCTCACATCCTCCCCGACGAAACGCCAAGCCGTTCCATCCATGGCAAGAGAAGTAGCAATGTCTTCGTTGAACGTTTGGGACAAGGCCAATTTTTGCATCTCATTACGCCACCATTATCGGTGTAAATATTTGAGCATTTCCCACGGCGAGCAACAAATCGTTTGAATGCAGCAATAAATGCATCGGTAGTCAAATCGCTCACTAATTCCAAATGAATTGCTTTGGTACACATACATAGACACAAAGCGAGATACGCTTTCGATCGTCTGGGATTCCGCCCACGAGAGAACTTTATTGTGAATGGACCAGCGTAGTCGCATCCTGCATTGTAGAATGGTCTGCTTGGGTTTACACGCTGAGGTGGCAAGTCACCCATGAGTTGCGTACTGGTCACCTTTCTCTGCAAAAAACATGGTCTGCATTCATGAATAATCTTCCGAATGAGAATTCGGCATCCTAGGATCCAGTATCGTTGACGAACTATGGAGAATGTTTCTGGAACGCCAGGATGAAGATAGTTGTTGTGAATTTATCTTATTATGAGGGAAGATATATGAGTTTTTTGTAAGATTATTGGGTGCTTCAGATTAAACGATACGTAAGCATGTTTGATGCGACCTCCTACGCGAAGTAAGTAGCCGAGTTTTAGGTCTGATGACCACAATTCCTGAAACAGCACGATTCAGGGGGCCAAAAACCCTAACGGATCGGAAATGCGAGCAATCTCTGATAACAATGAACGACTTTGACTTTGACACACACACGAGACTTTGCCAGACTTTGACATTGGATTCCATCGCATTCCGAGTACATTTGTAGCTGACTTTGACCGTGTCCACCCAGCTGAATTCACAGTCATCTTTAGGCAAACTAGCTAGCAACGGCCAGCAGTTAGACGTCCACTTTCGAAGTTCGAGTCTGGCATTCGACAACAAGTTCAGAACTTAGGCTTATGAGCTCATCAGAAGAATCTGCACCAGTTACGACGTCATCAACGTATACATCGTTCAATGCCGCCGTTGGGTATTTCGTTTGGTAGTCCATCGCTATCTGCTTTAATACTTTAACCGACAAGAAAGGGGCTGATGCAGTTCCATATGTTACCGTTCGTAAACGAAAGTGGCAGATCTCATCGGAAGGATTTTTCCGCCATACGAATCGCTGATAATCGACATGTTGATCGTCCTCCCATATCTGCCGAAACATGTTTACTACATCTGCAGTGAAAACATACTTATGTTGTGGAAAACGTAATGCAACTCCAAATAAATCTCTTTGAATGGGTGGACCTATTAACAATTGACTATTGAGTGAATTCCTCAGCGAGTCCTTGGCCGGGCCATCAAACACTACCAGGAGTTTGGTTGTTGTACTTTCTGGCCTCAACACAGCATGGTATGGTGAATAGAATAAATTTCCGTGATCTTTTTCCAAATCAACCGAGGGTATCTGAGTCATATGACCTAAATCGATGTACTCTTCCATGAATTTAAGATACATGCTATGCAAATTGGGATCCTTTTGAAAACGACGTTCCATCGAATTCAGGCGCCTAACAGCATGTTTAAGATAATTACCAAAAAGAGGTGAAGGTGTTTTATAAGGCAGCTGAACTATATGTCTTCCATCCGGGGAACACGAAAAAGTCTTCCGAAAATGTTGTTCTGCTTCATCATCATCAAACTGGTCGTTCTTTAAGGGTGTTAACTCTTCCAGCTCCCAATACCGCTGCAACAGAACATCGACGTCGAGAGTGCAACTAAGTGTTGAAACTGGAACATGTTGTCTCGCATCCAAAAGCTCTCCAGTAACTACCCAGCCGAACGAAGTATTCTGGGCAATCGGCAAACCATGTTGACCTTGAATTTGATCACCCATAATAATGCACCAAAGTTTGTCGGCTCCAAGTAAGATATCAATCGGAACTGGTGTATTAAAATTTGGATCTGCCAACTCCAGATTCTGAGGGTGGGTCCAGGAAGATGCTTCAAAGGACTGCGATGGAAGATTTGATGTCAAATTGTTCAAGACAAATACGTCGACAAATTGGTGTTGTTGAAACGCGAACACAGTTCAATTGAGATACAACCTCTAGTGTGACCTGCTTCCGTTGAAGACAAACCGCGAACAGGAATCTTTGCGGGTTTACGAGGAAGGCCTAAACATTGAGCTAGGGATTCAGTGACGAACGAAATTTGGGAACCTGAGTCATCAACATACTTGATATATTTCCCTGGATTGTCTTTCACTTGAGCCAACACTGTGGGTAGAATTGTTTGCCTACGTAGGCCAACATCGGGTGACGAATGGTTATTCACAGGTGGCGAAAGAGACATAGATGGTGGGGGACTGGTTATAGATTGTGGTGTTTGCGGCGAAGTTGTTTTAGGACGATTTGAAATGACAGAGTTATTTGAATCCGCATGCACCAATGAGTGGTGTCGTGAGTTACAGACGCGACAACGATACGACAAAACGACATTTGTTTGCAGAGTGCCCTGCACGAAGACAATTAAAGCACAATGAATTACGTTTAATGAAACCGCGACGCGATTCTGTATCAAGAGCGACGAATTGTTCACATTGTGGTAGAATATGACCTTTTTTACACTTTGGACACTGTGAGTTCAGTTGGGGGTTTGTAGACGATTCTGCGAAATGGGTACGAATTTGTCCTTGTTGTTTAAAACGCGACGCAATGGGTTTCAATAACGAATGGCACGATTCCAGAGCGTCACACCTTGATTGCAAGAAATCGAGAAGTTCATTGAATTTGCAATCATCACGTGACCCAACCGTTTCTGCCCATCCCTGACGAGTATCAACATCGAGTTTGTTAATTAACAAATATATTAACCACGGGTCACGATCGTTTGCACCGAGTGCATTTAGACCACGAACTACCTCATCAGCGCCATCGGTAATTTTGCGTAATGTGTGCGCGTTACTAACCGAGGTTGGTGGAAGTGATAAAAATGTCTGAATCAAGGATTGCACTATTAGATGGGCTCGATTATACCGTTTTTCTAAGCGATCCCACGCTTCTAAATAGTTGTTTTCAGAAACAGGTATGTGTTTGATTAAGTTTGCCGCGTCGTCACAGAGGAATGATTTTAAGTAGTGGAACTTCTGGGTCGCGGTTAATGATGGCTTGTTGTCCACTGTACCCATGAAAGTATCCCGAAATGACGGCCAATCTTTATAACTACCCGAAAAAGATGGTACGGTTAATTTGGGTAATTGTATCGACGAAACGCTATTGGATATCGAATTCAGATTTTCTAAAGGCTTGGACTGTTCCCGCACAACGCCTGTTACCGTCGAACTCCTATCATTCTCCGATTGTTTTTCCCGGATCGACTATCGATGAATGCGCAATAATTTTCGTAATCACCGAAATCAGATTCAAGTTTTTCGACTTCTTCTTCGGTAACCTCGGCTTGTAATGTCTCTTCGTGCAAAGAAACGTATCTCGACCAGCTTTCGTCTAACTTTTTTAACCGAATTTCCATCATTTCTAAAGAAGTTGTCGAGTTTATGGTATCAATGAAGACTAAAGCGCGTGTCAGCCTACCTTTAATATATCCGCGTTTAAGTTTTTGTGAAGTTTTCGTTGCCATGATACGGTTTAGCGATTTTAATGAATATAACGAGAAAAGATTTGAACGACACTTGAACCGCACTTCACTTGATATACATATATACGAAAAAGCACACACTATCCGGCTTTGAAGGACCAGCAAATTTATGTTAAGAAATAGATTTCCTTAAAGCGAATCAACGAATTTGACTGAGGAATAGTCAAGGAAAGAACACAGATCAACCACAAAAGAACCAAAGCAAATAAACAAAATTGGAGAAACAACTTATAGATTACAGTTTATTGAAAGTATGTAGATTAATAAATTCGAAAAAAAATAACAATATAAATAATATGTACATCGAAAATAAATTATAGTCACCATCTGTCTCCTGACACGGCCGAATTTCAAGTGACCGAGAGACAGAAATTCTGTTTGCATGGACCTAGCAATGCAGTTGTTGACGCTACACCTACATTGTACATGTATAAGTGCTTCGATCGTATGATATTACAGATCCTGCACATCGTACGATCCTACGTCGTTTCACAAACAAAATCTTCAAGGACACATGAATTATGTACAGTGACTAACAGCGGTTAAGAATACTGAACAATTAATTGACCATGAGAAACAAATGAATTTTAGTTTTTTTTTAATAATAATGTGGTACAATCCCAGCTGCTCCTCATTCGTGGCAAAGCAGTCACGATATTTATTGACAAGAGCGTGCAGGGTTTCCTCGTCTCCGTGGTCCAGTTCTCCTGTGTTAAGGTCCTCCAGCGACAGCTCAAGCCCTTGTGCTCCTCCTCGCCAACCTTCTGCCATCAGTAGCGCTCTAGGTCTGTCTGTCATGCAGTCGGTGATTGCGATGCAGTTGTGGATTCGTTGTTGTGGTCTCACGAACCTGACCTGAGGTTGATCCAACAGTTTTCACTCGATCGGGTAGTCGCGCCATAAGCACCAGCTTTTCATCCAGTGTGTAGACCCACTATCGATAACCATTCTCTTGCACGCTTCGGAAGACAGTCCGGCATACGCATTGATGACGTCCCTCACGGAACAATTATTGCAAGGGGGGCACCTTCCGCCCTCCACCCCCGATTCCTTTGGCGATTTCCTCGCACTTGCCAATTCGTCGACTCCTCGCTTGTCCGTCGCAGCTGACACGGACGCCGCCCCCGAACAGATTGAGTACGGTCTGATTCCTTCTTGGGCCCGAAGGGTTCACTAATCTCGATATTAGCTCCTCCGCCGTCCCGGACGTTGACAAACTCCGCTCCCTGAACACATCACGCAGCTCATCTCGGGTTAACGCTTCATACGTAGCTTCCATATCCCTTGTCTCGGTTGAAGCATATCGAGGACAACAACAAGCAGCGGATCGGTGACACGAAAACCAAGCTGATCTGCGCAGAAAAATCGCATAGCGATTTACCGCACACGTCTCTAGCGATCACAAGCCAAAATTAAAGCCCGCCGCGCGAGTTACGATACCCAACACCGCCACGGGTAACCAGCAGTTCAACAACGGCCATCCGCCCAACGCACATGTGTGATATCTCGGTCAATGCCCTTCCGCCGAACACTTTTATTTTTGATTAACTTGCATTATTTGTTAATGGCTTCCGCCGAAATATTTCTTAATTCCACTTTGTAATGTTCAGGTGATTTTTTTGCAAGCTTGCGTCTGGAGCGTTTGCGTCCGAAGCTTTTTGATTACTTCTGTTGCGACAGATCTGGCAACGCCTCAGTCATAAGTTCTTTTACTTATTGGTTTTGGCGGCAGGCATGAGTATAAGAATTTGAGGTGAACCACGAATTTTTAAATGAATTAAATACATACACATGAATTATAATTTTGTTGTGTGTTTCATTTTAGAACTTCAATATCCTAACAAGAAGCCATCAGAGAGAAGAAGAAGACCTACAGAGACTGGATTCTCTTGGGAGACTCTGCTTCTCGTGACCGGTACACTGAGGCGCGAAGAACTTGCAAATTAGCTGTGCGGACAGCTAAAGAGCAGTCTTGGAAGGAGTTCGGCGAGAAAGCTGGAAAGCGACCATAGATCTGCGAAAAAGGTGTTCTGGCAAACCATTCGACGACTCAGAGGAAGGAAATTCAACATCATCGATGGAGTCAAATCCAAAGATGAGGTGTTGCTTTCCAATGAGGCGGACATCTTGGGCAGATGGAGCGAGCACTTTTCGGAGCTGTTCAATCCCGAACAGGGCACTGAGGATGACAGACCCGTAGTCTTGAGTGGGGCGAAGGATAGTCCAACGGTGGAGGAAATCATTTTGGGGATTGAATCGCTAAAAATTGGAAAGTCCGCCGGTGTGGATGAAATCCGGCCAGAAATGCTTAAGGCAATGGGTAAAGAGGGAGTTTTATGGCTCTCTCGTGTCATTAAAGTGGCCTGGGAACGCGGTGAGACACCTGGCGATTGACAAACTGGGGTGATTGTCCCACTTTTCAAGAAGGGGGACAGGTGTTGGAAGCGCGTTCTAGAGCTATGATCGAGCCCAGGATGGGGGATGAACAGTGGGGCTTTCGTCCCAGCAGAAGTGCAACTCCACAAGCTTTTCACTCTAAGATTGGTACTTGAGAAGGCTTGGGAGTATGCCAAACCCATCTACAGTTGTTTTGTAGATTTGGAAAAGGCATATGACCGAGTCCCTCTAGGTAAACTCTGGATTGTCCTGCAGGAGTATCCATTCAGTTTCTATACACAAACTGTAGCAGCTGTGTTCGGGTAAACGGTGCTAAATGAACACCTTTCACCGTGGGCGTTGGACTTCGCCAAGGGTGTGTCTGGCTGTTGCAGCGCGGCCGAGGTGAGGAATGTTTCACATTGGGAGAGTTGAGGTTAAGTCATCTTCTTTTTGCAGATGACTTGGTTATCCTCACATCCTCCCCGACGAAACGCCAAGCCGTTCCATCCATGGCAAGAGAAGTAGCAATGTCTTCGTTGAACGTTTGGGACAAGGCCAATTTTTGCATCTCATTACGCCACCATTATCGGTGTAAATATTTGAGCATTTCCCACGGCGAGCAACAAATCGTTTGAATGCAGCAATAAATGCATCGGTAGTCAAATCGCTCACTAATTCCAAATGAATTGCTTTGGTACACATACATAGACACAAAGCGAGATACGCTTTCGATCGTCTGGGATTCCGCCCACGAGAGAACTTTATTGTGAATGGACCAGCGTAGTCGCATCCTGCATTGTAGAATGGTCTGCTTGGGTTTACACGCTGAGGTGGCAAGTCACCCATGAGTTGCGTACTGGTCACCTTTCTCTGCAAAAAACATGGTCTGCATTCATGAATAATCTTCCGAATGAGAATTCGGCATCCTAGGATCCAGTATCGTTGACGAACTATGGAGAATGTTTCTGGAACGCCAGGATGAAGATAGTTGTTGTGAATTTATCTTATTATGAGGGAAGATATATGAGTTTTTTGTAAGATTATTGGGTGCTTCAGATTAAACGATACGTAAGCATGTTTGATGCGACCTCCTACGCGAAGTAAGTAGCCGAGTTTTAGGTCTGATGACCACAATTCCTGAAACAGCACGATTGAGGGGGCCAAAAACCCTAACGGATCGGAAATGCGAGCAATCTCTGATAACAATGAACGACTTTGACTTTGACACACACACGAGACTTTGCCAGACTTTGACATTGGATTCCATCGCATTCCGAGTACATTTGTAGCTGACTTTGACCGTGTCCACCCAGCTGAATTCACAGTCATCTTTAGGCAAACTAGCTAGCAACGGCCAGCAGTTAGACGTCCACTTTCGAAGTTCGAGTCTGGCATTCGACAACAAGTTCAGAACTTAGGCTTATGAGCTCATCAGAAGAATCTGCACCAGTTACGACGTCATCAACGTATACATCGTTCAATGCCGCCGTTGGGTATTTCGTTTGGTAGTCCATCACTATCTGCTTTAATACTTTAACCGACAAGAAAGGGGCTGATGCAGTTCCATATGTTACCGTTCGTAAACGAAAGTGGCAGATCTCATCGGAAGGATTTTTCCGCCATACGAATCGCTGATAATCGACATGTTGATCGTCCTCCCATATCTGCCGAAACATGTTTACTACATCTGCAGTGAAAACATACTTATGTTGTGGAAAACGTAATGCAACTCCAAATAAATCTCTTTGAATGGGTGGACCTATTAACAATTGACTATTGAGTGAATTCCTCAGCGAGTCCTTGGCCGGGCCATCAAACACTACCAGGAGTTTGGTTGTTGTACTTTCTGGCCTCAACACAGCATGGTATGGTGAATAGAATAAATTTCCGTGATCTTTTTCCAAATCAACCGAGGGTATCTGAGTCATATGACCTAAATCGATGTACTCTTCCATGAATTTAAGATACATGCTATGCAAATTGGGATCCTTTTGAAAACGACGTTCCATCGAATTCAGGCGCCTAAACCTGAGCCATCAACATACTTGATATATTTCCCTGGATTGTCTTTCACTTGAGCCAACACTGTGGGTAGAATTGTTTGCCTACGTAGGCCAACATCGGGTGACGAATGGTTATTCACAGGTGGCGAAAGAGACATAGATGGTGGGGGACTGGTTATAGATTGTGGTGTTTGCGGCGAAGTTGTTTTAGGACGATTTGAAATGACAGAGTTATTTGAATCCGCATGCACCAATGAGTGGTGTCGTGAGTTACAGACGCGACAACGATACGACAAAACGACATTTGTTTGCAGAGTGCCCTGCACGAAGACAATTAAAGCACAATGAATTACGTTTAATGAAACCGCGACGCGATTCTGTATCAAGAGCGACGAATTGTTCACATTGTGGTAGAATATGACCTTTTTTACACTTTGGACACTGTGAGTTCAGTTGGGGGTTTGTAGACGATTCTGCGAAATGGGTACGAATTTGTCCTTGTTGTTTAAAACGCGACGCAATGGGTTTCAATAACGAATGGCACGATTCCAGAGCGTCACACCTTGATTGCAAGAAATCGAGAAGTTCATTGAATTTGCAATCATCACGTGACCCAACCGTTTCTGCCCATCCCTGACGAGTATCAACATCGAGTTTGTTAATTAACAAATATATTAACCACGGGTCACGATCGTTTGCACCGAGTGCATTTAGACCACGAACTACCTCATCAGCGCCATCGGTAATTTTGCGTAATGTGTGCGCGTTACTAACCGAGGTTGGTGGAAGTGATAAAAATGTCTGAATCAAGGATTGCACTATTAGATGGGCTCGATTATACCGTTTTTCTAAGCGATCCCACGCTTCTAAATAGTTGTTTTCAGAAACAGGTATGTGTTTGATTAAGTTTGCCGCGTCGTCACAGAGGAATGATTTTAAGTAGTGGAACTTCTGGGTCGCGGTTAATGATGGCTTGTTGTCCACTGTACCCATGAAAGTATCCCGAAATGACGGCCAATCTTTATAACTACCCGAAAAAGATGGTACGGTTAATTTGGGTAATTGTATCGACGAAACGCTATTGGATATCGAATTCAAATTTTCTAAAGGCTTGGACTGTTCCCGCACAACGCCTGTTACCGTCGAACTCCTATCATTCTCCGATTGTTTTTCCCGGATCGACTATCGATGAATGCGCAATAATTTTCGTAATCACCGAAATCAGATTCAAGTTTTTCGACTTCTTCTTCGGTAACCTCGGCTTGTAATGTCTCTTCGTGCAAAGAAACGTATCTCGACCAGCTTTCGTCTAACTTTTTTAACCGAATTTCCATCATTTCTAAAGAAGTTGTCGAGTTTATGGTATCAATGAAGACTAAAGCGCGTGTCAGCATACCTTTAATATATCCGCGTTTAAGTTTTTGTGAAGTTTTCGTTGCCATGATACGGTTTAGCGATTTTAATGAATATAACGAGAAAAGATTTGAACGACAGCGAATCAACGAATTTGACTGAGGAATAGTCAAGGAAAGAACACAGATCAACCACAAAAGAACCAAAGCAAATAAACAAAATTGGAGAAACAACTTATAGATTACAGTTTATTGAAAGTATGTAGATTAATAAATTCGAAAAAAAATAACAATATAAATAATATGTACATCGAAAATAAATTATAGTCACCATCTGTCTCCTGACACGGCCGAATTTCAAGTGACCGAGAGACAGAAATTCTGTTTGCATGGACCTAGCAATGCAGTTGTTGACGCTACACCTACACTGTACATGTATAAGTGCTTCGATCGTATGATATTACAGATCCTGCACATCGTACGATCCTACGTCGTTTCACAAACAAAATCTTCAAGGACACATGAATTATGTACAGTGACTAACAGCGGTTAAGAATACTGAACAATTAATTGACCATGAGAAACAAATGAATTTTAGTTTTTTTTTAATAATAATGTGGTACAATCCCAGCTGCTCCTCATTCGTGGCAAAGCAGTCACGATATTTATTGACAAGAGCGTGCAGGGTTTCCTCGTCTCCGTGGTCCAGTTCTCCTGTGTTAAGGTCCTCCAGCGACAGCTCAAGCCCTTGTGCTCCTCCTCGCCAACCTTCTGCCATCAGTAGCGCTCTAGGTCTGTCTGTCATGCAGTCGGTGATTGCGATGCAGTTGCGGATTCGTTGTTGTGGTCTCACGAACCTGACCTGAGGTTGATCCAACAGTTTTCACTCGATCGGGTAGTCGCGCCATAAGCACCAGCTTTTCATCCAGTGTGTAGACCCACTATCGATAACCATTCTCTTGCACGCTTCGGAAGACAGTCCGGCATACGCATTGATGACGTCCCTCACGGAACAATTATTGCGAGGGCGGCACCTTCCGCCCTCCACCCCCGATTCCTTTGGCGATTTCCTCGCACTTGCCAATTCGTCGACTCCTCGCTTGTCCGTCGCAGCTGACACGGACGCCGCCCCCGAACAGATTGAGTACGGTCTGATTCCTTCTTGGGCCCGAAGGGTTCACTAATCTCGATATTAGCTCCTCCGCCGTCCCGGACGTTGACAAACTCCGCTCCCTGAACACATCACGCAGCTCATCTCGGGTTAACGCTTCATACGTAGCTTCCATATCCCTTGTCTCGGTTGAAGCATATCGAGGACAACAACAAGCAGCGGATCGGTGACACGAAAACCAAGCTGATCTGCGCAGAAACATCGCATAGCGATTTACCGCACACGTCTCTAGCGATCACAAGCCAAAATTAAAGCCCGCCGCGCGAGTTACGATACCCAACACCGCCACGGGTAACCAGCAGTTCAACAACGGCCATCCGCCCAACGCACATGTGTGATATCTCGGTCAATGCCCTTCCGCCGAACACTTTTATTTTTGATTAACTTGCATTATTTGTTAATGGCTTCCGCCGAAATATTTCTTAATTCCACTTTGTAATGTTCAGGTGATTTTTTTGCAAGCTTGCGTCTGGAGCGTTTGCGTCCGAAGCTTTTTGATTACTTCTGTTGCGACAGATCTGGCAACGCCTCAGTCATAAGTTCTTTTACTTATTGGTTTTGGCGGCAGGCATGAGTATAAGAATTTGAGGTGAACCACGAATTTTTAAATGAATTAAATACATACACATGAATTATAATTTTGTTGTGTGTTTCATTTTAGAACTTCAATATCCTAACAAGAAGCCATCAGAGAGAAGAAGAAGACCTACAGAGACTGGATTCTCTTGGGAGACTCTGCTTCTCGTGACCGGTACACTGAGGCGCGAAGAACTTGCAAATTAGCTGTGCGGACAGCTAAAGAGCAGTCTTGGAAGGAGTTCGGCGAGAAAGCTGGAAAGCGACCATAGATCTGCGAAAAAGGTGTTCTGGCAAACCATTCGACGACTCAGAGGAAGGAAATTCAACATCATCGATGGAGTCAAATCCAAAGATGAGGTGTTGCTTTCCAATGAGGCGGACATCTTGGGCAGATGGAGCGAGCACTTTTCGGAGCTGTTCAATCCCGAACAGGGCACTGAGGATGACAGACCCGTAGTCTTGAGTGGGGCGAAGGATAGTCCAACGGTGGAGGAAATCATTTTGGGGATTGAATCGCTAAAAATTGGAAAGTCCGCCGGTGTGGATGAAATCCGGCCAGAAATGCTTAAGGCAATGGGTAAAGAGGGAGTTTTATGGCTCTCTCGTGTCATTAAAGTGGCCTGGGAACGCGGTGAGATACCTGGCGATTGGCAAACTGGGGTGATTGTCCCACTTTTCAAGAAGGGGGACAAAAGAGATTGCTCCAACTACAGGGGCATATCTCTTTTAAGTATCTCCGGGAAAGTCTATGCTAAGGTGTTGGAAGCGCGTTCTAAAGCTATGATCGAGCCCAGGATGGGGGATGAACAGTGGGGCTTTCGTCCCAGCAGAAGTACAACCCCACCAGCTTTTCACTCTAAGAATGGTACTTGAGAAGGCTTGGGAGTATGCCAAGCCCATCTACAGTAGTTTTGTAGATTTGGAAAAGGCATATGACCGAGTCCCTCGAGGTAAACTCTGGATTGTCCTGCAGGAGTATCCATTCAGTTTCTATACACAAACTGTAGCAGCTGTGTTCGGGTAAACGGTGTTAAATGAACACCTTTCACCGTGGGCGTTGGACTTCGCCAAGGGTGTGTCTGGCTGTTGCAGCGCGGCCGAGGTGAGGAATGTTTCACATTGGGAGAGTTGAGGTTAAGTCATCTTCTTTTTGCAGATGACTTGGTTATCCTCACATCCTCCCCGACGAAACGCCAGCTCGCACTCGATAGGTTTGTGGCCGTATGTGCTGATGCTGGAATGAGGGTTAACGTGGACAAATCGGAGATTATGGTAATTACCAGAACGCCTGTTCAATGCACTCTGCATGTTAGTGGAGTCCCATTGAAGCAGGTGGATCTCGGGGTCTTTTTCACGAGCGATGGAAGGAATAATGCTGAGTTTTCCGGTATTATTGGTCATTTATTATTGTGTCAAAACTGACCCAGCTTGGTAGTTCTGTAATCAGAAAGGCCGAGCTTGGTGTCAAAGCCAAGTTAGCGGTTTTCAACACAGTATTTGTTCCAACTCTCACCTATGGTCATGAAATTTGGGTAATGACGGAATAACTCGCCGGGATAGGGTGAAAAACACGGCAGTGCGCGAGGAAATCAACATTGAGCAGCTGCTTCTTCGAACGTGGAAAGGGCTATGCTTCGGTGGTTTGGTCACGTGGCACTAATGTCCCCATCATCACGACTTCCGAGGCGGGCGTTGAATGCGGTTCCATCAGGTAGGCTTGACAGACCCACGACGAGGTGGTTGGACCAAGTCCAAAAACTCGCCGGGTTACGCTTGGGCATTGCTCCTGATGAATTAGAGTCGATGGCGGTGGATCGAGTTGCCTGGAGATCTCTCGTGCGTGATTTATCCCCGCGACCCCTTTATTGGATCATGCTGGTCAGAAGATGATGATGATGATGATAATGATATCCGAACAAATTTTAAAAATTCAAAAAAAATCTTATAGTTGCTTTTCATGCAAAGGAGGATAACCTGCGCATGGTACGTTGTGACAACTGCGATGGTTGGTACCATTATATATGTGTAGGAGTTACTTCATCAGTGGCCAACCGAGGCTGGCGTTGCAGGTCATGTTCCGCGCGTTTGTCAACTGCTATAATGGCAAACACCTTTGACTCAATCAAATCTTTCCCAACAAACAAAAGAAGTGAAGAACGATGTAAATCGTCACCAAATACGTACGCCGAAAGTACTAATGCCGTACAAACGACCACGGGACCACAGGTATTAGACCAACGCGATGCACTCTTGGGACATATTTTGCAAAAACTCTCCGCTTTAGAGCTGCAGTGTTCAACTAAGGCGGAAAATGTATCGTCATCAACGTGGTTGCCAGGTATTCTTCCCACAAATAGCACGTGTATGCATATTGGTAAGGAAACCACCCCCACTTTGAATATCGAGCAAAATACAAATCGTCGCATTAGTCGTGATCAGCACGAAATACCACTTGAAAAGAGTTACCGAAGTTTACCGGCAACCCAGGGGAGTGGTCATTGTTTTTTGCCAGATATGAGCAAACAACGTTGCTTTGTGGATTTTCAGATTATGAAAATCTGATTCGTCTGCGATAAGCCCTGGGTGATCCAGCTAGAAATGCCGTGAGAAACTTATTGTTGCATGCCTCATGTGTGCCTCAAACTAATAATAGATGTATTGCTGACACGTATTCGAGACATGGCACCACCTAAGGAGAGTCGTCCGGAAAGTATCGTCGATTTTGCTTTAGAAGTACAAGACATATGTGCAACCATGAAGGCATCCGGTCTGTTAAACCATCTGAACAATCCTAAGCTAGAACAAGTGCTGGTCAGTAAGCTCCCAGGTCTCCTAGGTCCCTTCTGGTGAATGCATAAATTAACGCTATCGAATTCAACTCTCAATTCAACTCCGACGGGGAGCGCTTAATATTCACGCAGTCGTTCATACGGATATCGGAAAAGAAGCCTGTATCATTTGTCAAGGTAACTGTGCCCATGTATTCAAATTCAATGTCTTCTTCAATTTCACCAGAACCGAAAAATGGAAAAAAGTGAGGGATAACAAACTTTGCCGTAGATGTCTGAACGCGCACCCGCCAACAGAATGCCTCTCCACTGCGATTTGCGGCATTGAAGGATGCCGTTTTATTCATCATCTTCTTTTGCACAAGAGACCTCAAGTTTTTGCTGATTCGCATGCGCATATGGAGTGTTATACTCATTCTCAGGCGCGAAACAAAAGTCTATTTCGAGTCCTTCCCGTCACTCTACATGGGAATGGCATGCAGCTATCAACGTTTGCGTTCCTTGATGATGGGTCATCCCTTACGTTAATTGATGAGGGTTTACTGAAAGGTTTAAGCTTAAAGGGCATTCCGGATAAACTTTGTTTTAAATGGAGAGGAAATAATCATCGATTTGAAGACGATTCGCACGTCGTTGACCTTGAAATTTCAGAACCTGGGAAAAGATGTCGATTTCCTCTAAAGAATGTCACACGGTGAAGAAATTAGGTCTTCCGTCTTGGAGTGAGTTCACGAACAAGAGTAGGTGCTGACTTCGATCCGATCGCCGAGAAATCTCCCCTAGGATGGACCATCAAAGGTCAGCTCTTCACCGTAGGAGAAATAAGTCATCACGTTTTCCACATGTGCGATTGTGAGATTGGACCCAACGCCAAACTGCCTGAAACTATGGAAAACTTTTTCTGTCTAGATAACATTGGACTAAAGCCGAATGAAGGAGAAATACTGTCCCGAGATGATCAACATGCGATTCAACAACTGGAGAAATTCACACGTAGGACAGGAATTCGGTTTGAAACTGCGTTGTTATGGAAAGCTTACAATATATCGCTTCCAGAGAGCATTCCTATGGCTAAGCAAAGAGCTCGCTGTTTGTACTCCAAGATGCAGAGAGATCCAGTCTTGGGTCAGGTGCTACAATCCAAAATCGATGATACGCGAGGAAATTGAATCCGGATGAAATCGATGTCAACAGATGCTGGTATTTGCCAATCCTAATCAGCCCGGAAAGCTGCGCCTGGTGTGGGACGCTGCTGCTAGAGTTGAAGGTATTTCTCTCAATAGCTTGCTTTTAAAGGGACCGGATCTGCTCACATCGTTGATTTCAACTATTCGTAAGTTTCGACAAAGGCGTATAGCAATCGAAGGAGACATCGCCGTAATGTATCATCAGGTGAACATTCGCAAAGATGACCAATATTACCAGCGCTTTTTTTGGATTGAACCGAACTCCGTCGACCCAGTAGGATACGTTATGACGGTAATGACGTTTGGCGCTACCTGCTCACCTAGCTGCGCTCAATAAGTCAAAAATAAAAACGCCGAAGAATTTCACGACCAGTATCCCAGAGCTGTAAAGTGTATCATATATCTGATAAGGGAAGTGCAGAATTCTGCATTCACGAAGGAAATAATATGCCTCTCAACGTGAAAACCTGTAAAAAAAATCGAGCTGTATTTACAAACTCTCGCCCTTCCTGGATGAGAATAAATTGCTTCGACTTGGAGGACGAGTGGCCCTTAGGAACGGAAAACATCCAATAATATTACCTAGAGGTGAATACTTAACGAAATTGATTGTCTCTGATTACCATTTCAGGTATTACCACGCTAGTCATGAGACAGTTGTCAACGAGGTGCGTCAACGGTTCTGGATTCCGAGACTCAGAGCCATTCTAAATGAGGTACGCCAGACATGTCAACTCTGTCTAAATCGTCGAGTTCAACCGCAGCCTCCACAGATGAGCTCATTACCCACAGTGCGTCAAGTATCGTTTTGTCGGCCATTTAGTTACGTTGGCGTGGACTATTTCGGTCCTATTTCCGTCTCCGTTCGCCGCACCAGTGAGAAAAGGTATGGCCTACTCCTAACATGCCTAACAAAAAAAAATATTACCGTCACGAAACCCTTCAGACGAACTACTCCGAGCGACCTTGATGGAGGTAGAGATGGTTGTGAATTCCAGGCTGTTAACATATATACCCATATATCATGAGAATGAAGAAGCCTTAACGCCAAACCACTTTTTGTTGGGTAGCTCGAATGGAACGAAGCCTCTAATGGAGTTTACGGATAAGGGCATACAGTTAAGGCGAAATTGGCAA
Organism: Eristalis pertinax; assembly: GCA_907269125.1. Lineage (NCBI taxonomy): Eukaryota > Metazoa > Arthropoda > Insecta > Diptera > Syrphidae > Eristalis > Eristalis pertinax. The sequence goes on from OU026145.1 coordinate 90,097,045, forward strand.
GCAGCACAACAGCTCTCCAACGCATTTTGGCAAAGGTGGGTGCAGGAGTACCTGCCTGAAATTTCTCAACGAAGCAAATGGTTTGATGAGGTGAAATCGAGGTCGACGACATGGTCTATATTGTCGATCCTAACCTTCGTAGAAATGTTTGGCCAAAAGGAAGGGTTGTAGCAACGGGTTCCGATGGACGCGTAAGAGTGCTCTAATCAAAACTAATAGTGGATTGTACGAGAGACCTGCAGCGAAAATAGCCGTGCTCGATATCTGTAGACCGAAGGATGAGGTAGGTCCTCATAAGGACATACCGGGGGGGAGTGTTGCTACAGATCTGGCAACGCCTCAGCCATAATTATGCCATAATTGTCATATGTCAAAAGTGACATTTCGCATCATGCGCCTGCGGATCGTTTTTTACTTATTGGTTGTGGCGGCAGGTATCTGTCTAAGAATTTGAGGTGAAACACGAATTTTTAAATGATTTAATTCATGAATTATAATTTTGTTGTGTGTTTCATTTTAGAACTTCAATATCTTAACAACTTCAATGCAAGTCAATAAAAGTCGCCTCAGGAAAAAAACAGAACATGAAAAACGAATTCGAATTTTATAACGTAGTAAACATTTGTGTTTTTTGTTCATCCCCTCGGTCTCTCAAACATAATTGACGCAGTCGTTAGTTCTGGTGACGTTTCGTTTTGCTTTTTCCCAAACAAAAATTTCCTATGTACATATATAGTAATTCTATAAAAAGAAAGTTTTTTAAAAAGTGCAAGGATTCGCATGACGGAGTATCACAAGGAATTCCTTCCTACACTGAGTGAATATGAGTGTATATCAAAATGAACAACAGCAGTGTGCAACTAGCGCGAAGATTTCCGTGACTGAATATCACGAAATACTGAGCAATACTGAAGGAATATCAGTATTTTGTCTGGTGCAACAACACTAACGACACGTGGGTTTTGACACTTAATCATCAAGAACCATATTCCCGGAAGAATAAACACCTTCATCGCTCTTGGGTTCCTGTAAGTCAAATGAATTGTTTACCAAATAGACTATAAACCTTTTTTTAAATATACATATATAATGTATATATAATATATATTTTTCATTCATAATTGTTCTTTGAATTTCATACACAAACATGGCATAAATGCCAAAAAACATAAAGAAACCCTCTAAATTTAATCCGTATTTTTTCATTTCTTTATTTAAGCACCATGACCAATAGTGTTCACATTTGTAAGAATATTTATAATTAGAGGTTTAGGACAACTGTCCTAAACATCTTTTAGCTCTTGAATTGTTGCTGGCTTATCGACGTACACTTTTTCTTTCAAATAACCCCAAAGGAAAAAATCCAACGGTGTCAAATCACATGATCTTGGCGGCCAATTGACATCGCCACCACGTGAGATAACACGGCCATTGAATTTGTCGCGCAAAAGAGCCATTGTTTCGTTAGCTGTGTGGCAAGTGGCACCGTCCTGTTGAAACTACGTATCGTCCACATTCATATCTTCCAATTCGGACCACAAAAAGTTCGTTATCATTTCACGATAGCGAACACCATTCACAGTAACTGCCTGACCGTCCTCATTTTGGAAAAAATACGGCCCGATGATGCCGCCAGCCCATAAACCGCACCAAACAGTCACTCTTTGTGGATGCATTGGTTTTTCGACAATCACTCTTGGATTATTATTCGACCAAATGCTGCAATTCTGCTTATTGACGAATCCGCTGAGGTGAAAATGTGCCTCATTACTGAAGATGATTTTCTTCGAAAATTGATCATCCACTGTTGCCATTTCTTGCCACCATTCTGACCATTGACGACGCTTGAAATGGTCAAGAGGCTTAAGTTCTTGAGTCAATTGCACCTTGTAAGCGTGTAAATGCAAGTGCTTTGATAAGATAATTATCGATTTTTAAATCACTCAATACGCGACGAACACGTTCACCTGTTGATTTTATCACAACTATAGGAGGGACACTATTTTTTATGACGTTTAAACGTTGATTATTAATACTATCCGCATTTTCAGCGGAGTCGTCCAGCCCATTTGTATTATTCACCATTGTTGAATATTTTATATTTGCACTTAAATAAGACTGTTTGCTGGGAGGGCGATTATCGCCTTCACCAGAGTCACTACGAATTCGCTTGTTGGAAATTTTACTGTCTAAGAACACACGATGGGAAAAAACACTTGCACTCACTGCTAACACAAGAGTCAATTTAATCCGTATATCCTCTTTAAAAGTACAAGCCTCATCGCTATACCAGAACACCTAGATTCCATAAACCCTAATATTAACAGCATGAGTTTACCCGCAAGTAACCCTGATCCTTCGACATCCTCGAGTCCGAGCAAACCACTAGACGTTTTCAATTCTTTGCGAATTCCGGACGCTATTAAAGATCTTCCTCGCTTCGATGGAAACTAACGACTTCTACACGAATTTATTAATAACGTGGAGGAAATCATTCTTCATGTAAGAGAATTAGATGGCACACCATACGGTCAAATTTTGTTACGAGCTATTTGCAACAAAATCTAAGGTCAGGCCAACGAGGTCCTGAATATGTAGGGGAGTGCTCTCAATTGGGATGACATAAAGGCCAACCCTATCCTCCATTATTAGGATAAGAGAGCAAAGACTTATTAACAAAACCGTTGAAATCTTTTACAGCGAAATTATTGAATTACAATCCACACTACAACAATATTCTCATCCACGAGACTTACAAAAGTGTAATCGCGTCGAAAAAAGAACTTTTCGCTGAGGTGTGCCTTAACGCATTCCTAACGGGACTAAAAGAACCATTAGGATCAAGCATTAGGGCAATGATGCCAGATTTACTAGCCACAGCTCCAGCATCTTGTATTAAGAAAAAAAACATATATAACACAAAAACACGTCCGTCATCCTATCCGCATTTTAATAGGCAGGTACATACCTATAATACCCCTTACTACAATAATTTTCCAAGCAGAATACCATTTAATCAACCAAGACCATTTATCTCGAATCCGAGGAACAACGCCATCTTCCAAATTAATAAAAAAAGCCCCTTGAATACATTTAGAAGCAAGCCGTACCCCAAAAGGATCTCCAATCAGCACCAAATCCCAACAGAAACTCCCAATACACACCACTAAACATAGGACCATACCAGAACCCATTCCGTCAATTTCCACATCAAACCAATATGCAATCAATCAAATAACCAAAACTGGAACCATTGTTTCGTTAGCTGTGTGGCAAGTGGCACCGTCCTGTTGAAACTACGTATCGTCCACATTCATATCTTCCAATTCGGACCACAAAAAGTTCGTTATGGAAATAGAAATATAGATAAGATGTCTCACTTCAAGAACGACTTGCACGAAATATTTAGATAGCGAAGTACAGTAATCCTTGGCGGAGATTTAAATTGCCGCCATCAATTGTGGAATTGTATTCGTTCTAATTGCTGTGTGGCAAGTGGCACCGTCCTGTTGAAACTACGTATCGTCCACATTCATATCTTCCAATTCGGACCACAAAAAGTTCGTTATCATTTCACGATAGCGAACACCATTCACAGTAACTGCCTGACCGTCCTCATTTTGGAAAAAATACGGCCCGATGATGCCGCCAGCCCATAAACCGCACCAAACAGTCACTCTTTGTGGATGCATTGGTTTTTCGACAATCACTCTTGGATTATCATTCGACCAAATGCTGCAATTCTGCTTATTGACGAATCCGCTGAGGTGAAAATGTGCCTCATTACTGAAGATGATTTTCTTCGAAAATTGATCATCCACTGTTGCCATTTCTTGCCACCATTCTGACCATTGACGACGCTTGAAATGGTCAAGAGGCTTAAGTTCTTGAGTCAATTGCACCTTGTAAGCGTGTAAATGCAAGTGTTTATGCATAATGTTCATCAACGACGAGCGTGAGTGTTGGGCACGACGACGAGTTGAGGTGGACGGCTCTTCAGCCACACTATCGCGAACAGCAGCAATATTTTCTGCAGTACGGGCTGTGCGAGCTTGATCGCACATTTGGACGATTAAATTGACCGAAAAAATCACGAAGTCCACGATATGAATTTTCATTTGAACGCCCATTTTCATAATAAGCCTGAATAACTTTAACGCGTTGCTCGATTGTGTATCTTTCCATGGTTCAAATTGAGTTAGTCTGAAATTGAGAAATGTCAAATGAAATGCAGAAAAAAACTTGAAGTCAGGTACCTCCACATTTCTATTGTTCAAATTTCATAATTATTCCGGCAAACTCAAAAATAATAATTAAACTCCCAATAGATAAACAGGCAGGAGATATCTACGTAGGTCCAAAACAACTTAATGCACAGATTGGTTTAGTACAATAGAGATTATAAATATCTCAAGAGAGGACCAAAAACTTTACCTTGAACAACCACTAAAAGTAGATACATACAATTCTTCAGAATTCGCCGAAATAAACAATTTCAACAATGTTCAGATGAATAAAGGCACAAAACCGGACTTAGCCAAACTACTTCGCATCAACCACCACCCAGAGGAGAAAAAAGCCCTCTTAATACTCTGCAAAAATTATAACGGCATATTTTTAAGGAAGGCCAAAAACTAAGTTTCACCAGCGAAGTTAGACATACAATTCCTACCGTGGGCGACATACCTATTCATACTACTAGTCCTACAGATATCCGTTCGTCCATAAACAGGAAATTCAAAAACAGATCGCCGATATGTTGGAACAGGGCATAATCCGCCCGAGTTATTTTTCAAACCTAGATTTGGCCAGTGGCTTCCAAATCGAGATACACCCGAAGGATATTCCCAAAACAGCGTTTACTGTTGGGAGCGGTCATTATGACTACATCCGAATGCCATTCGGCCTTAAAAACGCGCCATCCACGTTCCAAAGGCTTATGGACAACGTTCTAAAAAATCTTATAGGAAAAAATTGTCTAGTATACCTTGGCATTATAATATTCTCAACTTCGCTCCAAGAGCACATAATAAACCTTCAAATGGTCTTCGAAAAATTAAAAGCCTCCAACTTCAAAATAGAGTTGGACAAATCAGAGTTCCTCCAAAAAGAGATTGCTTTCTTAGGACAGGTTGTGTCAGCAGATGGTATAAAACAACAGCCATCAAAAATGTTAGCTATAAAAAGTCCTGTACCCCGGACTAGGAAAGAAGTAAAAGGTTTTTAGGCCTCTTAGGCAACTACCGTAAATTCACCAAGGATTTTTCGAAATCGACCAAGCCCATCACTGAATATTTGAGGAAGGAGAGAACCATCGTACTGAACGACCGATATATTCAAATCTTCGGAATGTGCAAAACACTCCTCGGAAATGATCCAATACTCCAATACCCAGACTTTTCGAAGCCATTTATACTTACTACTGACGCCAGCAATTCTGCACTAGGTGCAGTCCTCTCACAGGGACGGAAATCACAAACCGGTATGCTATGCCAGTAGAACATTGTCAGACTCGGAAATCAACTACTCCACAATTGAAAAGGAACTTTTAGCCATAATTTACTTACTTACTTAAGGTGGCGCTACAGTCCGGGGTGGACCTGGGCCTCAACCAACAAGCGTCTCCAGCCAGCTCGATCTTTAGCTAGCTGTCTCCAGTTTCGCACGCATAGTTGGTTGAGGTCCCTTTCCACTTGCGTGCGCCACCTGAGTCGCGGTCTTCCTCTACTGCGCCGTCCCTCGGGGGTGGATTCGAAGACTTTTCCGGAGTTTTGTTTTCCATCCGCTCTACATGACCTAGCCATCTCAGTCTTTGGATCTTCACTCTTCTGGCTAAGTCGATGTCGCTGAACAGCCCGTATAGTTCGTCATTATATCTCCTCCTCCACTCACCGTCTATGCAGACGGGACCGAAAATCACACGAAGAATTTTCCTCTCGAAGCAACCAAGGGCAGCTTCATCCGCTTTTGACAAAGTCCATGCCTCCGCGCCATATAGCAGGACTGGGACGATTAAGGTCTTGTAGAGCGTTATCTTGGTTGTTCGAGAGAGGGCTTTGTTTACCAGTTGCTTTCTTAGCCCAAAGAAGCAGCGATTGGCAAGGGTTATTCTTCGTTTGATTTCAGCGCTGGTGTCATTGTCTGGGTTTATAGCGGTGCCTAGGTAGACAAGGTTTTTGACTACCTCAAAGTTATATCTGTCTGCTGTGACGTTCTGACCGAGACGTCGGTGTTGGGTGCCCTTTCTCGTTGACAGCATATACTTGGTCTTACCCTCGTTTACCGCTAAACCCATCTTCGCGGCCTCCGTTGCAATACCCACAAAAGCGCCATTGACATCACGCTGCGTTCTTCCAATAATGTCAATATCGTCGGCATATGCGAGTATTTGGACGGATTTCTGAAAGATTGTTCCTCTGGTGTTGGCGTTCGAGTTTTGAACAATTCTTTCAAGAACGATGTTGAAAAAGTCGCATGACAGCGGGTCGCCTTGTCTGAATCCTTTTTTGACATCAAAGGTCTCGGTTAGGTCTTTACCGACCTTGATGGAGCAGCGTGCATTCTCCATCGTCATCCTACACAAACGGACGAGTTTGGTAGGGATGCCAAAACTAGACATTGCTCTGTATAGCTCGTCTCTATAGATGCTATCATACGCGGCCTTAAAATCGATGAAAAGGTGGTGGGTATCGATTTGTTGCTGCTGGGTTTTCTCCAAAATCTGCCGTAGTGTGAATATTTGGTCGATGGTGGATTTTCCTGTCCTAAAGCCACACTGGTATGGACCGACCAGGTTGTTGACGAATGGCTTTAGGCGTTCACACAGTATGGCAGATAAGATTTTATATGCGATACTTAGGCGACTGATGCCTCTGTAGTTGGCGCAGTTCAAAGGGTCTCCTTTTTTATGGATCGGGCAAACAATGCTGAGGTTCCATTCATCGGGCATGTTTTCCTCCGACCATATTTTACAGATGAGTTGGTGCATGCTCCTTACCAAATCATCGCCTGCGGCTTTAAAAAGCTCGGCGGGTAGGCCGTCAGCTCCCGCAGCCTTGTTGGATTTCAGTTTAGATAATTCAATCCTCACTTCATCCGGGTCGGGTGGACGGAATTGTTGATCTTCGTCGTCCCTTTCATTGGGGTTGAATGGTTCGTTCTGCCTGACAGCGGGATTTGGTTCTTCGTCGCCGTTATACAGTCTGGAGAAATGGTTTTTCCATATCCTCAGCATCGACTGTGACTGTACTACGATGTTCCCTTGATCATCCTTACAGGCTTCGGTTCGGACTTTATAACCTTGACTGGTTAACTTTACCCTTTGGTAAAACTTCCTTACCTCATTCTTGCAGTAATATCCCTCTATTCTGCCGATCGCGCGCTTCTCATGCTCCTTCTTTTTTCTCCTGAGAAGCCGGTGTTCGTCTCTCCTCTTCTGCTCGTAGAGCTCCCGAGCAGCTCTTGTCCTTCTTTGCAGTGCCGCTTTGTATGCTTCTTGCTTGGCTGCATTCGCCTGCCGACACTCGTTGTTGTGGTGGCGGATTGAAACCCAGCACATCAGAGGCGGCATCTCTGATGGCTTTTTGGCAATGCTGCCACTGGTCTTCAATACTTGATGTTGGCGGCGTAGGATTTCTTAAGAGGTTAAGGGAGACACGATCGGAAAAGGATTTGGCAATCTCTTGCGATTGTAGCCGGCTGACGTTGAACCTCCTCACAGTATTTCTTTGTCTTGGCGGTGTTCGGCATATCCGCAGCCTTACCTTGGCTACAACAAGGTGGTGGTCCGAATCAATGTTGGCGCCTCGGAAAGTTCGGACATCTATGATACTGGAGGAGTGCCTTGCGTCTATCGCAATATGGTCAATCTGATTGACGGTTGATTGATCAGGAGATCGCCATGTTCCTTTGTGAATATCGAGATGTGGGAATCTTGTACTGGCTACTACAACATTTCGCCCCGCAGCAAAATCGATCAGCCTAAATCCGTTATCGGATGTGGTGTCGTGTAGGCTGTGCTTTCCGACCGTACTACCAAAGATGTTCTCTCTTCCTAGCTTTGCGTTAAAATCGCCAAGGACAATTTTAAAGTCGTTGCTAGGGCATTGCTCATACGTTTTGTTCAGGAGCTCATAGAACCTGTCTTTGGTGTCATCATCTTTCTCCTCTGTGGGGGCATGTGCGCATATAAGGCTTATGTTGGCAAATTTAGCCTGGATGCGAATTGTCGGGAGGCGCTCGTTCACGGACCTGAACGATAGGACTTCTTGCCTAAGTCTGCCTCTAACGACAAATCCACATCCAAATAGGCGCTGTTTTTGTTGTTTGTAGCAATCACCGTAGTATATATCACAGTTTTTCATCCTTCTTTTGCCGGGTCCATCCCATCGCACTTCTTGGATGGCGGTTATATCTGCTTTGCAGCAGTCTAGGGCTTCCGCTAGTTGTTCGGCTGCACGTGGCCTATAAAGGGACCTTACATTCCACGTACAAATCCGAAGATCGTTGTCCGTATATCGTTTGCAGGGGTCGTCATCAGTAAAATCATCCGTTTCCGAGGCTTGTTGTTGCTTCGTAACTAGCAATTTTTTGTGTGGCCGGGCAGTTACCCCGACGGCACAACCCCCAACCTGGAGGGCCAGTTCCTTTTTTGTAACCGCTAGGACAAGAGGTCGCACTTATAAGTTTGGCAAGTTGAGCTCGGGTGAACTACAACCAGTACCCGATGGCTACCACTTGGAGGTAAAATAAGCACAATTGGTGTGTAGAAAAAGTTACAACACTGGGCATCGCCAGGTTGACGCCAGTCAGTGCCTACCCGATTCCCACAGCACCCAGCCACCTTAGCCATAGTTTGGGCCACGAAATAGTTCAGACCGTACCTTTTCGGTCGAAAGTTCCAAATTGAAGGAGCCAAATTCGAAATTATTTAGATGGCGCCTTAAGTTAGAGGAGTTCGACTACGAGATCGTATACAAAGGGAAAACAGAACACAGTAGAATAAAACTGGATGTAAATTTGAACGATCGTACATTCACTCGGCTGAAGAAAATCTCAACGACGGTAAACCCATATCGGAGAAACCGCTTAACGATTTTAACATTGAAATAATCCTTTCGAAATCGACAGAGTCGCCAGATATGTCATTATAAACTCCATTCAAAAACAAGCAACGCCGAACTATTCGTAGAACAGATTTCACTGAGGAAATTATAATTGATATAAATTAAACACGATTTCTTTTTCGTTTCCCTCTATGAGGGATTTTATTTATTAAAATTAAATTGCTGACGTCACTCAGCCCGAAGTCAACTAAAAACTAAACTTACTCTACTTATTCTAATCGTTCGATGTCTTTGAACGATGGCCTTGATGTTATTCGGTCCCACGGTGGATGGTCGGTGACGCTGTCGGATTCTTTCGCTGCGTCTGGCATGCTCGGCTTAAAACGCTGAGCTAGCGTCTGGCTGTTCACACACTTTGCAACTTTGGGATCGTGTTAACTGCTCCCCCTCTTTAGGGATGTCGTCCTCGGCTTCGCGAAGATTTCTGAAAGCATCGGTTGTTGCTCTGCGAATATCGTCAATGGTAATAGTTGACTGGTTTAATCCTGGACGGCTTTCAAGTCCGTCTCTAATCTGAATTTTAACTTGAGTGGTTCTTCTTTTTAACATGCAAGCTAATATGAATAGGGTTATGAGTATTATCACAGCAACACTGTAGACAGCAAAGATATGTACTATTCCTTGCCTTTTAATTGTCTTGATATGCTTTGTGTTGTTGATGTGTAATTCCTTCATCATTTCTAGAGATAGTAGTTCTTCTACTACCATTTCACGAGGCCGTAGTTGCATGATGGCTGGTACAGGTTTTAGAGACGAAGTTTGTTGGGATCTGAAGTGATGTCCGTTTATTACCAACGAAGTATTTCTGTGTTTCACTAGGCAAGTTCCATTAAAGTTGTGTGACTCTCCACCAATTACGATAGCGCCTTCAAACCGATTCAGTAAAATTATGCCTGGTTCAATTTCATCTACAGCTTGTACGTGTTGGCTATTTGTAAACACGCATGTCGAATTACGGCCTTTTAAAATGTTAGGAATACAGGTTGATTTACTTATATCTATTAGGTTATTTTCATTGCATATTGAAATTGAATTGTACGTATTACAATAATTACTTAATCTATAATATTTTTCATTACACACTGGTACATAATTATTGGCATTACCGGAAATCTGAATTATTTTGTTATTTTGGCTATTTTTAATAGGCTTTATAAGAATTTTTCCAAGTTTACATCTTTTGTCAATGGAATGTTTAAAGTATAATATAATAATGATCTATTTGTAAAAATCTTCACTTGAGAGAAATCCAAAGCTTCTTCTATATTAGTGTAAGGTACTTTATTTTTACTTTTAGCATTAACAATAGTTTAAATTTCTTCCTTTGATAAAATTATAGAATTAAGAATGCCAGCTTTAGCCCAATGAATTGCATGTTTTATATTTATCAATTCTTCCTTAATTAATCTCATTCGATATTTAAAGCTTGATACAATACTAGTTTTTTGTATGGAATTTATAATTTTATTGGTTACAGACGTAAGATTGTTAACTTTTTCATTATACATTTTGTTAATAAAATTTTGTTTTTATTATTTTCGATTAAGTCGTTTATTTTCCCTTCCATTAGAATAAGATCATCATGGTCTAGATTACCAGCGATACATTTCCATACTGATCCTATATAATCAAGGGATCTTTTACTTTTCGTTGGTTTTTTCCTTAACGACTTCTTGCATAACTCTCTCAGAAATTTTTACAAACATTTGATATTGGTCGAGATTTATTTCGTGAATAAGTCTAAAGTATTCATCCTGCAGTTTGGCAATTCCTGCAGCAAGGGTAACTACCTGTGAATTTGAGAAATCAAGTATCTGCACTTCTCCGCTAGCCCAAGCAGCTAATGGTCTGACATCAAAATAGTGTTAAAAATATTGTTCTATCTAAGATTACTTTTATAGATTGTTTTATTGTCGATAAGAACAGTGGTTCCAAGGTCCTATTGAATAATTTGTTCAACAAACAACTTAGTAAACTTATTCCTGCTAATTGCCACGGCCTGGTAGTGTCTGGAACTACGTGCATAAGCCTCAAATAACTTATGAGCAGCAAAAGCTGCTTGACGCCAAGAAACATAACGTACCTGTTTACCACTAAATTCAGGCAGTGATTTTACAATGTCTAACGATTCCTCACATTGCCTACCTGTTATAATTGTAACAGCCTTGTATTCTTCTACAACTGTGGGAGTCTCTAATGAACTAAGTCTTGCGGTCAACGCCTCGACCTGACTACGGAAGATTTCTGTGGTACGATCTGTTGCTACCTGTACCGCTGCTGAAATTAATGCACTTAACTGACCGGGTTCCATTTTAACAATTTTTTATTTGCTAATTTATATTATTTATTAACTTGAATCTAACATTCGATCTTGAATTATATTGCTTACAAAAAAAATAACTTCATCCTCTTATTTCGGTTCACAGTTCACAGTTCTTCACAATTGTACAGTTTTTTTTACTTTAATTTTTTGGAATTAACTTGCTTCCAGTTCACAGTTCACAGTTCTTCTTCACAATTGCTCAATTTTGTTTTACTTTAATTTTTTGAAATTAATTTGCTTCCAGTTCACAGTTCACAATTCTTCTTCACAATTGCACAATTTTTTCTTTAATTTTCGTTCTCTATGAAACTACTTTTACAATAGCACCGGCGGGCTTTTTCTGTGGTATTAATATCCGACACGTTGGGCACCAATTAAACACGATTTCTTTTTCGTTTCCCTCTATGAGGTATTTTATTTATAAAAATTAAATTGCTGACGTTACTCATTCCGAAGTCAACTAAAAATTAAACTTACTCTACTTATTCTAATGGTTCGATTTCGTTCAAAGATGGCCTTGATGTTATTCGGTCCCACGGTGGATGGTCGGCGACGAATTAAAGGGTTGACTCTCCGGTTTATATTTTAAAAAACTTTATTAAAATCATTACCGTCGTTGATGACCGCCAAACTAAGAGTGAACATGGTAGTGTATCTCATCGATACTCAAAGTCACATTCGATATGACGATAAAATGCTTATCGTGCAAATTTGCATTCGATAGATGTTTATGTCTGTCTAGAATGAATGAATGTAATTTGATATTACTGTTAAAAATTGTCTCCCATGCTTATGGCTTGGTTTGATGACTAATACATGAAATGAGGATGTTAACTCCCCCCTTACTTCTGTAGTGATCGTCCCGATCGCTCATGAATCTTAATAGTGGTTTCTTGTAAGCATTTTTTCATCATCATCTCGAAAGCTTTCTCATTTTTACATTGCTTATTTAATTTATAAATTTTTAATAGTTTCAATACTATAATAATGCTTATGATTAATGAAATGATTATTGTAATACCCCATAACATTGGGTGTTCTTTAATATCTTTAATATAAGGTTTAACAAGATCTATATTTTTGAACTTTAATTTTTTGTTATTTGATTCTAAATATTTTATGATCTTAATTTCTAGTGGTACATTTTGTTTGATATGTTTTACAATTTTTGTTCCTTTATTTTCATATTGTTTGAAATTTATAGTTACATTGTTTTTAAAATGAATTAGATATGTACCTTTATATACTTTCTTATATATTGTTTCTCCACTTACAAGAATTATGCCATCTTTAATTATTTTTACGTCCGGATTATTCTCTTTTATTTTGTGGCAGTTTGCTTTATTATTATTTAATAAATCCGTTAAGCAGTTTGTTTCAATATTAACTCTACAATATGTATTATTTAATTCTGTCTTACAATTTGCCATTTTATATTTTTCATTGAATAACACAACTTGATTTCGTAATTGTAGTTTCCCATCGCCTACATTAATACTTTCTACAATAAACGTATTATTTATTTCTTTTACTAAAGGATATTCTACATAAATCATTATTATTTCTTTTTGTTGTACAATTTTAAAATCTGATGCATCTAAAACATCTGTTGTTGAGATGGGCATTGTTTCTGTTCGTAGAATTTTGTCAAGATCTTCCATATTTAAAATTACTGTATTTAAGATGTCATTTTTACTTAAATTAATAGTATTAATAATTTCCCTTAAATCTTCAATTATTAATTTTAAAATGAGAGCGTCCTCTTTGTCAATACTGTTGTCTTCACTAGTTAGTGACTAGTGACTTACTAGTTTTTGTATTGCGTTAAATATTTGTGAGTTTGTTTGGTACTGTTTGTTGTTAGATTCTATAAGTTCTTGTAATTTTGTTTCAATTCTCATTTTATCGTCATGTTCTGGACTTCCTGATATCCATTTCCATAATGTTCCGAGTTCATTTATTCCACGTTTAAATCTATCTCTGATTTTTTTTATATTTTGCGCGCGCACAAGGGATTGCTAATACCCTTAAGTGTCCGGGGTCAAGACACAGCACGGGCCGAAGGTATAGAGGGAGAAATGGAGAGGAGGTACCTGTGCACATTGGTCTTAAATATCTGCGGGTTGTAGTCTGTGGGAAATATAGGGCTGGGAAGAGCATTCCAAATTCGCGTAGTACGGCTAAAGAACGAGTCTTTAAATTTAACTGTGCGTCCGAAAGTAGGCTTAAGGGTAAACTGATGAGCATTCCTGGCGAGAAGAGTATTGCGGGTGAATTCATTGAGAGGAGGTATGCAGTTGGCTAGCTCACTTGAGCAGCGTTTGTTGAAATAGCGATAAAATACGGACAAAGAAGAAACGTTACGTCGATGTTCGAGCGAGTCTAATGTCTTTGCGACATTGTTGTCTCTTATAAGTCTTATCGCTCGCTTTTGGATTCTATCTAGTAGGTGCAGGGTGGTCTTTGGGGCACCAGACCAGATATGAGCGTTGTACTCAAGCTTGGGGCGGATATACGCCTTACAAATGAAAGCCGAATTAGAGGGGGTGAAATATTTCTTGCATCGATTTAGGAAACCTAAACATTTCGCAGCGTTTTTGTCGACCTCATTTCAACTAAGTGTTGT